>OX387718.1:13703466-13996340 GCA_947577245.1 Andrena bucephala
TAATAAAATTAGTAGTTTGGACAACAACTGTCATTACATCGCTTAATTCGACGCTTTTAGCACACAAATGATCCTGGTGAATTAAGCAATGTATAACAATTATTTCCCGAGGAATTACTAAATTTTTTACCTTCGATTGAATGCGGCCTGCTAATCCGATGAATCTACCAGCCATGGCGGGGGCTCCGTCAGTTGTTACCAGCTTATCCCACTGCAAATTAACGCGTTCTAAAACCTCTTCTACGCATGAGAAAATATCCTCGCCTGTCGTACCTTCTTTCAATGGAAGGAAATCTAGCAATTCTTCGGAAACTACTAAATTTTCATCTACTCCGCGGATAAAAATGGCAAGTTGTGGCGTACCAGAGATGTCCGTGCTCTCATCCAGAGCTAAAGAATACGAAACAAAATTACTTGTGGCGTTTCTTAATCGGTCCGCCACATTGTTTGCCATTTCTTCTGTCCGGCGCAGTATCGTCATACGTGAGAGATTAATTGATTTATATTTATTTACCTGTGTTGGACTTACCTCGTGCACCACCTTCAGTAGCAGTTCCTTGAAAAACGGGCCTGATGTAAATGGTTGACATGTCTTCGCAAGCTCCAATGCGACGATGTAACTGGAACGTAATGCTGCTTCGTTGATGGGTCCCTCTTCCTAAGAACAAATTAAACAATGGTTTACCATGCCACTTCATGTTCTTCAAAAACTGACAATCATACAGTATTCTTAGAAAGATAACTTACTTCGTCCTGTGATTCTTCGTCTGCTACTATTAATGCTGCCTTCAGCGTTTCAATTTCCTCAACTCGCTCCTCCGGTGACAGATGAACGTAGTCCTTGGAATGAGACCCCGTATAGTGCCGCTGGATATTATATTTTTTTAACTGTTTCATTTGTTTGTGACACACTAAACACACTGCGGCACCTTTATGTTCCACGAAAAAAAAGGCTTCTTCCCACAATGGGTTGAAGCTGGCGCTACACCCCGCACTTTTCTTCGCGTTGGAACTTCCGGCCATGATTAATATTCGAAGTGATGTTACTCGGGTCACTAATGAATACGAACTGACAAGCCTGCTCAAATTGTTTCACCTCGAAACTGTTACCTGCTAATTTGTCCGCTGCGTGGGGGTAAGGGTGGGAAAATCCCTAGCCCTGGATCCCTGCAAGCTCATTTAGCAGGTCAAATACAATTAATTTCGCGGTACCTAACAGAAATTGGAGCGCAGCGAAGCATACTCGACAAATACACACACGACCATCGTCATTTTCATTTTGGAATGCGGATTGAGTTACATCCATAGCTTAAATTTTATTAAAAATACAAAACTATTTAGTTTTTTGGTGTCAGCCTACTACAATGGACCCTAAACTGCGTGCAGCTGAACAACTTGGCGCGCAGCTGAACAACTTTGAACGCAATTGCCGCGTTTTTATATAAAAAAATGTTTATTCCCTTTTCGAAATACATAATAATATGGCCTGAAGGTTTTAAAAAGACTGCATGTATAGTTTCCTTACAAAAACTTCCCCATAAGAACCTTGATTTTTGCCGATTACGACGCCAACTGATTCCTTATGACCATAATGAAGGGAATTACATGAACAATTGATTTACATAATTTCAAGTTAACTTCGTTAAAAATAGCCATAAGCGTCCTCTCTTCGGGTTCGGTCACATATTTCTATTAAAATTACCATCATTCAGAGAAATGCATTTTGTGGGAAGAACATAGAAAAATACGATAACCTTCTCCTGGATTTTTAAAATTACAACATTTAGCTAAAATATTTCACTGCCATAACAGCTTCTTTTCTTTGGTACCAAATGTAATTAAATACGGCGATCTTTCTTAATTATAGGGAAAAAATTCAATACTATTAGTAGGGTAGACCAGGGCGAACGAATCACTTTGTGTTTCATGGTAAAAAAGTAGTAGTTAAACATTAGAAATCTAATTTTTTATTATAATATATTCGTGACCTTTGTAGTACACCTTTGGCTTGAACATAATATATAAAAATTGAAATTAAACAGAAAAATTTTTCATTTATAAACAAAACACGAGAAAGTGAGAAATATCCGATGTGCCCCGAAACTCGAGGCAAATTAGTGTCAACATAAACAAATCTAATGAAAGTGAAGTCAAGTGCCACTATTTAGAACACAGATCGGAAGTATATTGCCGTTTTCCGCTACCTCTATCAGCACAATTCTCGTGGCATTACTCTTCTCAGACAATCTTCAGAAAGTGATTTCTCACCACAGTAAATACATTTCTTTAGATTTAATTTTTATCACAGCTTCCTTTATTTTTCTTTTGCATACCATGATCCCCCATTGCTCTTTTTTATGTATCTACGAACCATCTGTATATAAACAATTATCATATTTATAATCATAAAAATACTAAAATGAAAAAAAGGAGTGATCCGTTTCGCCCCAAATGACGTCATCCGATTCGCCACATACATATATAAGTATTTCAAAGGTTGTACATCACATAAATATATTATGATATAATAGTCTAAAATACATCAAATACTAAACTTTGACACCGAGCAAACTAATAACAATAAACACATTTGAATTTTCAAACTCACTATTTATTTTAAATACGAAATTGCAGATTACGGTAGGTTATATTCGGGCCAAAATTGTAACGTTCACGTGCGTCCATCTCACTGAAACCGTATGTCAGCTCTAAACAATGACTTAAAATAATTGACGGGCTATTGCGGTAGGTGCGGGTTGGGAGGGACGAGGTACTACGAACGATCGGAATGCTCATTGCTATCGTGATGTAAGAAATATAGACTAAATTCTTATTTTGATTCGATTTGCCCAGTGATCCGATTCGCTGTAGTCTACCTTATAAATTAGTATAAATGGTTTTCCTTATAATAATTCACAAGTACAATCCGTTTCCTTAAAAATAGGCAAGCATGGGAGAATTGAAAGCCCTATATTTTTTAAACAAATTCGAAAGCAGTAGAATAACTTATATCATATTTTATTTCAATCAATATGCCTGACGTAGGCCAGAAAAGTAATGGATATGTAGTGAAATAATCTACTCTTCTTTCACAGTAATTGTAACTGCCCAAAACTATTTTCCAATTTAAACCCTGTTTATGTTCCACAAATTTAGTTATGTATAACATCTTTTGGCATTTGGGAACGTACCATTAGGCCACCATACACTGGTATTCATTCTGTACGGAAAGTAGTTTACCTTTTCCGTGATCGTTTTAGTGCTTTACAATAGGGTAGATACTAATTATGTCGTTACCCATAAAAGTCCTAAGCAGAAGAATCCTTTCAAAGCGGGCTAATTACCATACTCTCTGGACACATTTTGTTTTCTCCAAGGAAAATAAGGTATTGTCTCGAGCTGCCCACTGTTGCCCCAACACGATCACCGAAAAGGCCCAGTTTATGCTTTTAGGACACCCTCGACAGCTAAATAATCGCTTGGCCGCGACCGACATTCACAGCTCCGTCGCTGTGTGCGTTAGCGATCTCAAGGGGTGGGTGACTCAGGCACCTGGATGCGGAGGGTTAATTGAGATTTGAAAAATGTTTAAATTTTTGTATGCAATAATAATAATTTTGTTCAAAGTTATAATGATAGCAGTAAGAAGGGTTTAAAAAAGTTTGTGGCTGGCGTAGTCATCGAAAACAAAAACCGCAAAATTTTTCTAAATCTATATAAGTGTGGTTATCGCGTAAACTAGAATGAAGTAAATATTTACGAAAATCCAATTTTGCACCACAGAAATCTAACAAATGCTTTTCCAAGAAACTAATGTTTCCATTTGAAATATAACCATTTTTGTGCTTTTCAACATTATTCATTCGACATAAACTAAAGTTCATACGAGAACCACACTCATATAGATTAAGAAAAATTGTAGGTTTTTTGTTTCAGACGATTACGACAGCCAAAAACATGCTCGCCAGCAACAAACTTTTTTCTCAAACCCCTCTTACTACTACCATTATAAATGTGAACCAAAGTATTATTATTGCATACGAAAATTTGAACTCATTTTTTAAAATTCAATTAATAAAAGTACAGAGATTGGAATTATAATACTCAATACTTTTCTTTTAAAAATTTCCCAAAATGTGCCTTATTTTCGGAGCGTCAAACTCTGGAAATCCCTGCGGCAGCCTGTGAGGCTCCGCTCCCACTATTCCAGCCGCTCCCCACTCCGTTGCCGGACGCGCTTCTACCTGAACGAGCTCGGATCTGAGCTCGCGCCCGGAATTGGGGGTCCTGTGCATGCCTGACCTACAGCAATAACGCTACATTTGTGTTGGTGTGTAGGGACGGCCATGTGACGTCACGCGTAGGGAATTGTTTGCCAATTCTGACCCTCAGATGGCGCTGTTATACGTGTCAGGCGAACGGCAGGATCTGATGCGACTCTGCTGCTCATCTGACGTCAGGCCCTGATGTCAGGCTCTGTACCAGTGATGCCAGAATGAGGACGGGCGCGCTCGAGAATTTCCCCCACCTCGCATGCACGCTACGCCGGAGCTGCGTGTCCGTGAGCTCGGCGCTTCGGACAACGTCGGGAAGACGAGAGAGAAAACGAATGTGTGTCTTTCTCTCTCGCTCTTGAAACGCTGTGATCCAAGGTGGGGTGCAAGCGACACGCGGCCGTGCGCGATCTTCCTGAGTGCCTCGAGGCTCGAGATACACTTTTCACTTTCTGACATATGTATAATACTATTGTAATGGAAAAAAATTTGGAAAAAATTTTGTTAGGGAAATCACGTTTTAAGACCTCCTGATCACGTTTTGACTATTTAGAAAAGAGCTCTTTTTTTAAATATCTCATGTATTTGTTATCACGATTACGTTTAAACGGCAAATTGGATTTCAATGAAACTTTATATTAAAATTTTATATTCTTGTCTTAAGATCCGATTAGATCACGAAAAATGATAATTACCCGTTATGGTTCTTCGATTTTTCAGATATACGAACTAAATTCTACATAAAAAAAGTTAAATAAAGTTCTTTTGTAACTTGTTTAACAAAGAAAAATGTATACATTCATAATTGAGGCATTTGATGGAAAAAGGGCACATACGCCAAAATGCCATTTCAAGAAAATCGATTTCAAAGTTTTCATTATAGTATAACTTAATAAAAAGTAATGCATTTAAATCAAATTTTTTTAAGGATGTAGTTACCGTGTCGTTCAAGCATTCTGAATACAGAAGTCATGATTTAAAAATGATATGTGTCTTTATTTATAAGTTTTAAACAAGTGGTTTATGTGCCCTTTTTCCATCAAATGCCTCAATTTCTTGTGTTCGTTTTAAATTTCCGTACTTTTTATTTGAGCTATTTCTATTTTTCAAACCTTAAAATGAATTTTTTTATTAAAAGACGAATATTTTGATACTGTACATTGGTGAACTTTGTTAAAATTAGAATCCACTCTTGGCCAGTACCATGCACGCTGTAGAAGCCTTCGATAAAAAATATTTTTTCAGAGTATGATCTAAAATCTAAAATCTAAACGTAATCACATCAAACGTAATTATATCAAGTTGCGACAAAGAATCACGCACTATTTACAAATTAATTACGCGCAGCGTGCACGTTACCGCTCGATGGAAACTACGGGAAAGTGGTGGTCTCTTCCATCGAGAGGGAAATGTAAACAATTGGTTATGCAAAGCTAACATCGCGATACATGTTGTACACTAAAATGTATAAATTGGTATAAAGTTATTATTGTACAAGAATAGTAGAGAAAGGTAATTGGTAAATGCATCTGTGGCAGTTCGGTACTGTCACCATTACCTTGCTGTTATTTCTTTTAGCCTTTTCTTCGATTTTTCTCCTTTCTGAATTTTTCTTACTATTTTACGATTTCCTATCTATTCTTTTCGTTTCCCGTTTCGAGGGTACGCTCGGGCTTGGTTTTCGTCAAGTACATTTGACGGTCAGATCCGCGATCTGTGGTCGCGTATGCTTTGTTTATGTTTTGTTTATGCTTTGGTTATTCGTTTTGCTGCATTAGTTGCCGAGAAAAATATTTCGCATCAATCCGCAGAGGCGATTCTTCAACTTTTCCAAGACGTTGGGAAAGATCCTGATGTTTTGGAACGTATGACGTGTGGTCGAACAAAGTGTTCTAATATTATATCGAACGTTCTGTGTCCTCGGGAAACAGAGCGTCTTAGTCTGGTTTTACAGAATTCTAAGTTTTCAGTATTTATTGATGAGACATCCGACATTACCAATGAGAAATGGATGTCGTTTATTGTTCGGTATGTCGCACCCGAGATTTTGGATGTTCGAACGGAATTAGTAGAATTAATTAATCTTGACGCGCGAGAATGTACTGCCGATAAAATATTTACCTCCTTTAAGAACTCCATGTGGAAAAAGCAAATTCCGTTCGGAAACATTCTTGCTTTGTCGTGTGATAACGCTTCTGTTATGACAGTGTGTCACTCGTCATTCAAGACCAAATTTGCAGAAATTTGCGGTGAAAATTTTTTCACCATGCCGTGTCCATGTCACTCCTCTGCATTGGTAGTGCATAAAGCATGCGCTACCATTCCCGAGGTCTGCGAGGAATTATTACGGAAAGTCGCAACATTCATTTATAGCAGTCCCAAACGCTCGGCCATTTTTCGCGAATTTCAGCAATGTTTTCAATCTACTGACCGCAAAATTTTAAAATTGTGTACTACGCGATGGTTATCGCGTTACTCATCCGTAGTTACACTTTTAGAAAATGTGTTGCACTTTCTGCAAGAATTGGTCGTAAGTGAGAAGACAAAGTCTGGGGATCATCTGCTTATCATCATGCAAAATCCAGAAGCGAAAGCATATCTTCTGTTTTTGAAATACGTTCTATTGTATTTCAATGACTTTAGTTTATTCTTTCAATCGCAACAAACAAGAATCCATTTGCTTCAAACTACTGCCAAAACTCTTTTGTATAATATTTTACGTAATTTTTTGAAACCGCAGCTTTTGAAGCACATGGATTTTTCAAAAGGCGATAACCAAATCGCATTTAATAGTATTCATTTAGGTCCGGATTGCGACATTTTTCTTTCTAAGTTAGTTGCAGAAGGCAAACCCGATGTTGTCAAAACCGTTCGAGAAAATTGTATTAAGTTTTACATAACGGCTGCAAACGAAATTCGTAATCGATTGCCAATCGATGACGAATTTCTGAGCAAGTTATGTGTTTTTGAGCCTCATTTGGCATTAATAGATAATGACAGAGACACTTCCTTTAAAAGTGTTCTCTTTATTGCTCAAAAATTGGGCGGTTTCGACGAAGACGGTTTGCAAAAAGAATGGTCGACATTGCACCTGAATTTTGCATATAAAGACAAGCAGATGCTTTGTACATTAGCTTTTGATGATGTTTGGAAAACGGTGTTGTTAACGCGAAACGATCAAGGCTCATTTAAATATCCATGTTTGCAGAAATTATTAAATTCCATTAGAAGTCTTCCATATTCAAACGCCGATGCTGAAAGATCGTTTTCCATGCTTCCCGACATAAAGAACAAGAAACGAAACCGACTTTGTTCGACTCTCGTCAATGCCATTTGCGTAACGAAATCGGCATTAAAGGCGTACGGGCAGACAGCTCAGACCATGGAGGTAGATGACATACATCTACCTCTCATGTCATCTGAGCATTTATATCCAATTCTTGCGAAGAAGCAAAAGAGTAGGTTACGTTTACATGCCGTTGATGGCCTCGCGGATGTTCCTTCTACGTCGGGTAATGCAAATTAGTGATGTCCAGAATATTATCAATTTCATCCATTTTTTATTTCATTCGATTTTTGGACATCGCGAATATGTAAATAGTTGTTCGATTTACCTCACGCAATTCTTGTTCTATCCTTGCAATAAATTCGCTTGCTTGCTGTACATATGATTCATGGAGAGAACTTCGAGATAATTGTACAAATAAATGTATATTCTTAATTATATTCATTTTATATGTAACAATTATCTCGAAATTCTGTCGCATGTATTATAGTAAATTCCTTTGCTTGCTTTCTATCCTTTGGAAATGTAAACAATTGTAGCATTATTTCAGTCTTACATCTCGTCAATATATCAAACCCAATTGATATATTTACGTGCTGCCTTTCTTTTCTATTTTTGTAATGTTTTTGTACATTTTAGTGTACAACATGTATCGCGATGTTAGCTGTGCATAACCAATTGTTTACATTTCCCTCCCGATGGAAGAGACCACCACTTTCCCGTAGTTTCCATCGAGCGGTAACGTGCACGCTGCGCGTAATTAATTTGTAAATAGTGCGTGATTCTTTGTCGCAACTTGATATAATTACGTTTGATGTGATTACGTTTAGATTTTAGATTTTAGATCATACTCTGAAAAAATATTTTTTATCGAAGGCTTCTACAGCGTGCATGGTACTGGCCAAGAGTGGATTCTAATTTTAACAAAGTTCACCAATGTACAGTATCAAAATATTCGTCTTTTAATAAAAAAATTCATTTTAAGGTTTGAAAAATAGAAATAGCTCAAATAAAAAGTACGGAAATTTAAAACGAACACAAGAAATTGAGGCATTTGATGGAAAAAGGGCACATAAACCACTTGTTTAAAACTTATAAATAAAGACACATATCATTTTTAAATCATGACTTCTGTATTCAGAATGCTTGAACGACACGGTAACTACATCCTTAAAAAAATTTGATTTAAATGCATTACTTTTTATTAAGTTATACTATAATGAAAACTTTGAAATCGATTTTCTTGAAATGGCATTTTAGCGTATGTGCTCTTTTTCCATCAAATGCCTCAATTACGAATGTACATTTTTCTTTGTTAAACAAGTTACAGAAGAACTTTATTTAACTTTTTTTTATGTAGAATTTAGTTCGTATATCTGAAAAATCGAAGAATCATAACGGGTAATTATCATTTTTCGTGATCTAATGGATCTTAAGACACGAATGTAAAATTTTAATATAAAGTTTCATTGAAATCCATTTTGCCGTTTAAACGTAATCGTGTTAACAAATACATGAGATATAAAAAAAAAAGCTCTTTTCTAAATAGTCAAAATGTGATCAGGAGGTCTTAAAACGTGATTTCCCTAACAAAATTTTTTCAAAATTTTTTTTCATTACAAGAGTATTATACATATGTCAGAAAGTGAAAAGTTTATCTCGAGGCACTCAGGAAGATCGCGCACGGCCGCGTGTCGCTTGCACGTAACCTTGGATCGCAGCGTTTCAAGAGCGAGAGAGAAAGATACACGTTCGTTTTCTCTCTCGTCTTCCCGACGTTGTCCGAAGCGCCGAGCTCACGGACACGCAGCTCCGGCGTAGTGTGCATGCGAGGTGGGGGAAATTCTCGAGCGCGCCCGTCCTCATTCTGGCATCACTGCCTCAGACCGCAGCCTAAAGCGGTCTGTAGACGTTCAATATTATTGCGCAATATTTAATATTGCACAATATTATTGACCGTCTGTGGATCATATTGGAAGGTTGCACAATAAAATTGAAAAGTTGCGCAATAATATTGAAAGGATGTACAATATATTGCATGCATGAAGAAGATAATCAGCCCCTAGACGCTCAATATATTGTGCAATATATTGTAATATTCATATTGCACAATAATATTGAACGTCTGTGGATCATATTGGAAGATTGCACAATATATTGCGTGAATCAAAACGGTTTTGATATTTTTTGTGCAATATTCAATATTGCACAATAATATTGACCGTCTGTGGATCATATTGGAAGATTGTACAATATATTGTGTGAATCGCGTGGGGGAAAAAGTGACGTGAGATAGACCTATTAATTAAGATCGTAGCGCAGCTGATTAAGGGGGGAGCCCTATTTAGGAAGGCTAGGAATAAGGTGATCCTTGGGAATTTTTTTTCTATGAAACTGTTAAGCGGACCTTTTCCAAACTTTCAGGGTATTTTAGTTCACATTCGAACAATAAAAATGAATTTTTACGTTACAAAGTATCCTGTAGAAATGGAGATATATGAACACGTTCGTTAGGACTCGCGCGCCGCAGTTGCAAATTGGCGATTGTAACGGTGACCCCATTTCTTCTCTGAAATAACAAAACCAAGGATTTTCTTATTTCTAGTATAGTTACATTGTCGATGAGCCTAACAAACGAAAAAAAAGTTAAAAGTTGGCAAATTGGTGGGACTTGAAAGAGAAAGTTACGATTCTGCCCCAAGATATTCCGTACTATTTGTGGAAAAAGAGTTGTTCATTTCAATTTATTTATCAATGTCTTAGGTTCATCGACAATGGAATTATACTAGAAATAAGAAAATCCTTGGTTTTTTTATTTCAGGGAAGAAATAGAGCCACCGTTACACCCGCCAATTTGCAACTCAGGCGCGCGAGTCCTAACAAACTTGTTCGTATATCTCCATTTCTACCAAACACTTTGTAACGTAAAAATTATTTTTTATTGTTTGAATGTGAACTAAAATATCCTGAAAGTTCGGAAAAGATCCGCTTAACAGTTTCTTAGAAAAAAAATTCCCAAGAATCACCTTATTCCTAGCGTCCTAAATAGGGCTCCCCCCTTCTCCGACATAAATTTTATATTTTATTTCATTATACAGGGTGTCCGCGGGAACAGTAAACAGCTGGATATTTCCTAACGTATTGGAGATAAAGAAATTGTTTATATGCAATTGCATGGTTCGAGGGCGCAAATTTATAGCAAATTTATTAAATTTATTATTTTAAGAGATACGATGGTCAAGTCCGGTTTTTTAAATGAAACTATTTTTTTTAGAGATCACTTGATAGTGCGTTTCAAGACAAATTCAATAACCTCGAATGTATACACCTTATTTCAACTGGTTTTGCAAATTTACTGATTATCACTGGTACAGGTTGATTCTCTCGGTGCGCCTGTCAAAGAGATGCCGCCTGGTACCCCGTGGTGAGAAATCTTCGACTTCCGCATTACTCATCAGATCTTTGCGAAAACGACGCCAATTGATTCCTTATGTTTCGCCGATGATACTGACACCAAGAACGACGTAATTCGAAAAATAATGAAGGAAATTCCATGGAAAATTCATTTCCATAATCTCAAGCTAATTTCGTTAGTAATAGCCTGATTTACATGAAATTTGGTATGATTTTCATCGGAAAAACATAAGGAATCCATCGGCATCACTTCCATATCTATAGGATAAAGCAGGGGTGTCGAACTAGCGGCTCGCAAGCCGCAGTGGCTCCTTCTCCTCTTCGCCTGCTTCGTAGAGCCGTAGGAGCATGGCCCCCTTCACACCTACATCACAATAATATTGACTGTAAGCAACCCCTAGACGCTCAATATATTGTGCAATATTCAATATTGCACAATATTATTGACCGTGTAACGTACCGCTACGATCGCCATAAATTTTTCCTTTGTTTTACACAAATTGTTAATTATGTTTACCTTATATCTAAGAGAGCGCGTTCAAACAGCGCGCGAGTGAATTCAGTGACGCGCATAACCGTCCTTTCAAACAAGCGAACTCAGTGCCGCGAGTGAATAGAGCGCGCGTGCGTAGACAGCACGATCAACCGGACGCCGAATATACCGAGCGTAGTACGCGAACGGCGCGAACCGGATGTTAATTATAATTGGTGCGCGAGATCGCGCAGCTAGTGATTGGCGCGGGCCAAGTACCAACAAGAGGTTTAAATACAGGCTCGCCAGCAGCAGAGAGCAGACTTGGTTCTGCCACCGAACCACGAAGAGCAGACGACGACGAGGTTCTGCCACCGAACCAGCACACAAGAAGTTATCTTTAAAACCCAAACTCTAAAAGACTTCCTCCCGAGGTAGCTTTAATTAGCTCCTCAATCTCAAAACCGAGGTAGCTTTAATTAGCTCCTCAATTACACATCCAGGGCATACTTACCGTTCCCTACACCACATACTCCAAAGCGTGGGCCAGCTAATAGGCACCAGAAGTCATTACCAAATCCGAAGGAAGGAAGCCAAATTCAACTTCCATCTGGGGACGCCTTTACCGGCTACCTGGCTACCATCTGAGATCGCTTACACTAGCACTCAGCTACCATCCTAGAAAGCGTGGGCAAGCTGATAGGCAACTGGAAGCCACACAATACAGAGAGAAGGAATCCTCTCGATATCTCAACTCAACATTACTAAATCGACCTAGCGTCAATTCTTGTATTACACATTATACAGACTACGTGTCTAAGACTTTGTGTTCAATTACGATTTAGAATCGTAGCTTTAGAATAATTAACGCGATATTCCTTATAACCGACTTAGCGTCTAAAAACCTACAGTAAAGTCTCCCTATGGGCTCGCTGGTCGGGACCGGCGATGAGCCCTCATGGAGACCCGAGTCCTAATTCCGAGTGTTCGTTTCTCGCTTCTTTCTGGTCGAAGGGGGAGCGAGATGGAATGCTTTGCGTGCGCGGCAGGCGTGCGCGACGGGTGCGAGCGCTCAGATGGAATCGTGACTGCTCGACGCATGCGGGCGACGGTCAGATAGCCAGGCACGGCACGAGTCTTTTTTGGGCCCTAGGCGAACTTGCCAAATTCCGCCATTTATTATAATATATTTATTTGAGTTTATTGATGACCTTACTCTGAATTTTTATTCGTAGTATTAAACCACTTATAGTACAACTTGTAATATTTAATTTTAAAGTTTATTTTGAACAATACCAGCAATGAAAATACCATTTTGCACCTATTGTCGACTTTCCGCCCAGGGCGCAAAAAAGACTTGAGCCGGGCCTGCGTCAAGATTTAGCGACCATCGCGCACGCCCGCCGCGCATGCAAAGGACGGAGTATCAGGCCTCCGAAAGACGGAGCGAGACAAAACATCAACGCGTCGTCTGTCTCGTACCGTCCTCGCTCGCTTTCAGCGCCTTTCGCTCGCTCTCGTTCCGTCTCGCTCTCGCCTTCGCCGGACAAGAGTGAGACAGAAGTGGTGGGGATAGGTGACAAGCCCTCATCGTGTGCACAAAACCGACCCCATAGAGAGACTTTACTGTATATAATACTCCTAATTACCGACTAAGCGTCGAAAACCCAAAACCGAGCGATATTCTTTAATACCGACCGATACGTCGTTACTAGATTACCATATAAGGAATTATATTAATTATCGACTGAGTGACCAAGGGTCAATAACCATTTATTTTTGAATAAACATTGTTATTATTGCTAAAGAAGGACTCTCGTATCTTGGAATTCATTTCTTAATCGCATGCCACCCGAACCAATCCCACAAATTCACGGGTAAACCGCTCTACTCGTGAATCTCCTGTAAGAACGGCAACGTCTCGTTCGAGAACGTTACAACCGTGTGGGGCACACAGCAAAAATATTGTGCAATATATCGCACAATAATATTGAGCGTCTACAGACCGCTTAATGCGGACACAGATGACTACGGATCTGACGTCAGGCTCTGCGCCCCAGATCTGGTTATCAGGGATATTTTCTTCGTCATCGGGGAATGAGCTGAGTGTTGGTGTGTATATGTTGACTGGCGGTGCGGTTGGTTTGGTGGACTTATAGTCGGGCTGGTGTTGTGCGTTACTACAGTTTCGTTCTTGTTACAGAATAGGTTGATACATAGTGTAGTTGGTATACATTTCTTTATACATTCGAATATTCCTGTTTTATTAAGTATATATATAATCATTATGGCTAATGCCATATATCCTAGTACCTGAAGCGTTGTTAGTCCCCAATATTTCATATCCCTAATCCTATGTTCCATATTTAAGCTTCCAATTTCACTATCTATTTTATCTATAGTGGTCTTATAACCTTGTAATGGGCTCAAGATTTTAGGTGCTTTTTCTATTTTTTCAATTAAGTGAATGTAACTATCATTTGTTTTTAACTCTAATGTTTTACTATTTACTTCATATTGGATAGTGATTTTGGATTCTCCGATACGCATGTGTTCATTATTATACAATATATCGCATGAGGTGTTTGTTCTAATGATAGAAGGTCCATTTATAGTTCTTCTACTGTGTATTGTGTCACATATAGTGTCGACTGAAATTGGTTCTTTAGGTATTGCTATATATGCGTTATTCGTTCTTAAAGGTATGAAGCTAATGTTTTCTATTTTGTAAATAACAATTTGACAATGTTCTACTCTAGATTGAAAATTAATGATTTCGCTGTGGCAGTCGGTTTTCGAGTTTCTATTATGGATTGGCTGAGTTTGTTTACAAATTGTTATTCCTGCATGGATTTTGCATAATTTGTCAAGATATTCGATATCAGTGTTCATGAAAGACATTCCGGATGTTAAATAAATTTGATGCTCTATAGCTGGAGCCATGAAAATATCATTTCGTTTACTCGGGATAGGGTATACTTGCACTATATCCCATTCCGTGTTTTGAACTAAAGGTATTATTATTTTAAAGAATAATTTGTTATTGATCGTAAAGACTTTAAGTTCGCTGATATCGAGTATAAACTGGAAATGTTCTATATTCGGAGAAATTGCTGTATTGTAAATTCGATCGTCTATTGTTTTTGCATAATGCATCATAAATTCTTCTGGATTTAATATTTGTGGACTTATGATTCCTTGTTTGGCAAGAATAATTACATTTTACATTTCATCTATTTGGAAATGTAGTGATTGAATTATTGTATCAATTTTAATTATTAGTTTAGTAAGTGCCCTATCAGTTTTTGCATATTGTTGTTCTTTTAGGATTTTGTCATATGATGCTTCTAGTGCATTGAGTCCTTCATTATTAATGATTTTTCGTATTAAATATGTTTGATTGGCTAGAATTGTTTTTATTTTGTTATTGTCATCAAATAATTTGTCCATGTTTTTATTTACTAATTCTAAGTCATCTGCGTCTAATGTTCCAAATAAACTCTTGGATGCAGATCCAATGAAGTTTATTAATCCTCTTTTGACTCTACTGTGTGTTAAGGTTTTTAAATGTCTGGCTAACTGTTTTATATTGTTAACTCTTTGTTGTAAGGTATCTAATTCTTCTTTGTTGTAATAATGCTTTCACCGGATGTAGTGTGCGGTATAGAGGGCGTGATGTATGCGTCTTTGTGAGCTTCCTCTCGTGCATTCTTCCTGTACTGTACTGTAAAACGAGACATGGCGTGGCAAGCACGTTTTTCTTTCTTTACGCGTTAGACGTATTAATTAATGTATATCCACGTTTATACTATACAATAAAGTATATCATATTATAATATTCTTCATAATTTTTGCTTATGGAATAGCTACTTATTTTATTCTTATATCCTTCGATACTATCTATTTGAGCAAATGTGTCTTTAATATCTATCCCAATAATAATGTTAGCTGTGTCGCTGTATAAATATCCTTTATCGATTTTCTCGATAAATATCGCACTATTTTCTAAAGGTTTTATATCTATGTTAGCTTTAGCTAGGTAGATGAGTGTGCTTGTCGTCCTGGAAAGTAAGCTTTTAATCTGTTACCATGTATTTTCTTTTCTTGAATCAGATAATAAGGTGTGCATACTTTATCAATGGTGTACGGTCCTAACCATTCTGAATCTAATTTATGCTTTTTATGGTCGTTATGAATTAAGACTTGATCTCCTTCTTTAAATATAGTTTGAGGTTTTATAATTCTTAATTGATCTCTTTGATATCTTTGTTTACTTTTAACTAACGCAGCGCGAGCTTTTTGTAATTTAGAATCCCATTCTCTTTTGCGGAAGATTACTTCGTCGGAGTAGGAGCGTTGAGGGTTCTTGGAGATGGTGGAGGGAAGGTTGGCTGTGTGTCCAAATGTCAGTTCGAAAGGAGTGTAGTTCGTGGCATCATGTACCATTGTGTTATATGCAAGGCAAATAAAGTTCAATTGTTCGTCCCATTCATCGTTTGAGTTTTTCTGAATTGATTTTAACATATCAGCAATTACTGCATGTGTTCTTTCAAGTGAGCCATTACTTTGTGGGTGAAAGGCTGTAGTCTTTATGTGTTTTATGTTAAAAGCATCTTCATAATGTTGCATCAATTCGGATATGAAGTTTTGTCCTCTATCTGTTAAGATTTTCTTCGGTGCGGAGAATATATATATATAATGATTTAGTAAGGCTGTCCAAATAGATTCTGTTTGTTGAGTTTTTAAAGGGACTAAAATGAGATATTTAGTCAGTTCATCATGAATGGAAAGTATATATTGATTTCCTTTTTTAGTTTTTTGTAATGGTCCTAGTATATCCATAGCGATCTTTTCATTTGATTCTACGGGTGTATCTGTGATGCGCGGTTCTTCGCGAGGTCGAATGCGAGTTAATTTAGAAGTTTGACAGGTTTCACAAGTTTGTATATGAGTCTGTATTCGTTTCATTAAGTCAGGAATTTTGTGTCGTTCTCGTATTCTATCGTAAGTCTTTTGTATTCCCGGGTGTCCTATTAGGTCGTGGTTTTCTTGTATTATTTGTTGTATCTCTTCTCTTCTGTATATATTCGGATTGGATCCCAAGCAAATTGTATTTCTTTTACTGTATATCATTCAAAAATATTAATATTAGTTTAATCATATTCTTTTCAAGTTCTGAAATTTCGTTATCAGCTATTCCTATTTTATCATTATCTTGTATTATTTCGAATAATTTTATTAACCAATTGTCTTCGTCATATTCACCTAATTCTGTTTTCGTAAGTTGATAGAAATTTTTATGATTCTGAGCTATTTTTAAAACTTTAGGTAGGTTTTCCGTAGTTTTCCATTCATGAAATTCAGATTTTAAATCTATTTGTCTTTCTAATGAAATAGCGTGAATTCTGGATAATGTGTCTGCTGCTGTATTGTCCTTACCTTTTGTGTATTCTATGTCGTATTCATATTCTTCTAATCTTAATCTCCATCGCATAAGGCGGGAAGATGGGTCTTTACAATTTTGTAACCATTTTAATGCTTGATGGTCAGTTCTTATTAAAAATTTTCTTCCTAATAAATATTTTCTGAGTCTTTTTATAGCCCATACTATTGCTAACAGCTCTTTTTCTGTTGTTGAATAGTTTTTCTCAGGTGGGTTAAGGGTTCTCGATATGTAACTACACGGATGTCCTTCTTGAGATAGTATTGCGCCTAAACCTTCGTTACTGGCGTCAGTGGTAAGTAAGAATTGTTTAGAAAAGTCTGGGAATTTTAATACAGGTGCTGAACATAATTTATCTTTAAGTATTTGAAAAGCGTTCTGCGTTCTATCTGTCCAGTGAAAAGGTGTTTCTTTCTTAGTTAATTCTGTAAGAGGTTTTGCTACTTTGCTGAAGTTTCTAATGAATTTACGATAATACCCTGCTAGTCCTAAGAATGATTTAACATTTGTTGGTGTTTTGGGCTGTTTAAAATTCTTTACTGCTTCTATTTTCTTTGGGTTTGGTTTTACTCCTTCTGCGGTTACTATATGTCCTAAATACTCCAGTTCCGGTTTTAAGAATTCACATTTATCTGGTTGGATTTTTAACCCTAATTCTCTAAGTATTTGTAGAATTATGGCTAAATTTGAGTTATGTTCTTCTATTGATTGACCAAAAATTATTATGTCATCTAAATACACAAAACAATGTTTATTAATTAAGCCTCGGAGTGCCGTGTCCATCATTCGTTGGAATGTGGCTGGGGCGTTCTTTAGTCCAAAAGGCATTCTATTATAATGGTAATGTCCTTGAGGGGTAGAAAAGGCAGTGTATTTCTTTGATTGTTTGTCCATAGGGATTTGATGAAATCCGGAGGATAAATCTAAAGCTGAGAAAAATTTAGCGTTTCCTAATTGAGATAGAATATCGTCTATGTCTGGTAGTGGGTAAGCGTCTTGATCAGTTAATTCATTTAATTTTCTAAAGTCTATCACTATTCTCCACTTCTGTTTTCCTGAAGCATCCATTTTCTTAGGTACTACCCATACTGGTGAATTATAAGGAGAATCTGAAGGTTCTATAATTCCTTTCTTAAGCATTTCGTTCATTTGACGAGTTATCTCTTCTTTATGACATTCAGGTGGCCGATAAGATTTGGTATTAATTATCTTGTTTTCTTTTAAAGTGATTGTGTGTTTGGACAGGTCGGTACAGGGTAAAAGGTCGGATTCTAGATTAAAAACATCTATGTAATACAATAACATTTTTTTGATTGGTTCTCTAAGTGATTTTTCGATATGAGATAATCTAATCAGTTCTTTAAAGGTAGAGATCTGGTCGTACGTATTTGAATTTTCGATAAGGTTGGTTATTTGTACTTGGGACTCACCACAATTGATAAAGCTTACTGGCGTAGGTTTGCCTTCCAGATAGGTTTGTCTTTCCAAAACATGTTTTTGGTTGGATTGAAGGTTCCTTCTGAAATTTTAATACGTAATTATTTAGTTTTAGTTGGTCATTACTGAGCTCAAACTTGTATTTCTTCATAGCGGGTAAACCGAATATGCCGTTTTCTATTATAGGGAAGTTATTCTCGACTATGTGAAATTCAACTGGAGTATGGTAAATATTTGCAGTCATTATTTCGTTTGTACTAAATCTAGAATGTCCCATTGCAAAGTCTCTTTTCGGTGTTTGTCTTATTCTTCCTGTTCCAACTGCGCTTCGTTTGAGTAGGTTGATTCCTGCTCCTGAGTCCACAAGGAGTGTTCGTTGTTCTCCCCCTGTTGGTCCAACTCGTATAGTTGGTAGTCTTCCGGTGACGGAATTGATTCGTAATTTTCCTCCTGAGCTATCATTGCTTCCATGTTGTTGATTCTGGGAGGTGCTCTTTCCTGCGGCCCTCGTGATTGAAAATTTTGGCAATTGTGTGCAATGTAGCCTATTTTTCCACATTTAAAACATTTCATCTGACTTCTTTGAGCAAGGGGAGTTCTTTCTATTTGGGAAAAGGATCTGGGGATTTGAGTTTGTTGACTTTGGATTGGTTGAGTACTTCTAGGGTGAGGTATAGGATTTGGTCTTGGGTTAAAGGTAGTCATTCTTTTTTCTATAGGTCTGAATCTTTTCATCCTATCTTCTCTGAAGTAGCGTTCGATGTCGGCAACTTTCTTTTCGGCTTCTGGTATGTTATATGGTGGGTTGGCTAGTAATATCTGTCCTATTTCAGTTTTTAGTCCTCGAATGAAATCAATAACAGAGTCTTGTAATATTCTATCATTCATAGCGCGTCTAGTTAATTCGTCGGTATATTCGTTGGTTATACTGTATTGTAATTTGTTAAATGTTCTTCTGAATCTTATTATATAGCTTTGGACATTTTCATCGAATCGTTGTCTAATTTCCCTGAGCTGGTCTTGTTGTTCCCTTACTGAAGCTTGGGTTGCTACGTTTCGTCTTAAAGCATCGTACAACTGCGTATATTCCTTAACTGTTATATTACGGATTGCAGTAGCGGCTTTACCAGTTATTTTCTCAATCTTTATCATTTTTAATAGTAAAGATTGTTCACTACACATTGCGCGCATCTCTCTTACTTCGCGAATGAATTCTTCAACTCCTATGTCGTCTTCTCCATTTATTTGTGGGATACATTTTATGGCGTCTTTGGCTTTAAGGTTTGGGTTAGCGTATTGCCCAGTAGTGTGTTGTTCTGTGTGAGCGGCTTCTGCCATTCTTGACGTATTAGGCATTACATCCCTGGCTGTCTTTACTGACTGTAGGTCAGTGTTGGCGGTAAGGCCTGAGAAGTTTGTTAATAGGTCGTCTCCTAGCGCTACTTTGGACATATTATGTCCTAGAAATTCTATTTCTTTGGTGCGTTTCTTATTTTCTTCGTTAGCTACTTTCTGTGTTTCTTCTAATCTTCTGGTTAAATTATCTATTTGTCTAGTAAATGTCTCGTTTTGCTTTTGCATAGCATCTAAGATTGCACGAGTAGAGTGATCTAGTGTACCGCTGGCGGATTCACTATTCTTTGGGGTAGCCATTACTGATGCAAGTGAGTCTGAGCTAGAGAAGCTGTCTCTTCTCGTTCTATACACCGTAAATGAATCCAGATTTTTTTTCAGCTTACCGTAGTAAATGCTTGTAGATCTGGTGTGTCTCCTAGTTGACCGTAGTCCTTGGATAGACACCGGCTGGTATATCTTCACTGATTCTTTTGATCCTTCAAGCTTCAATGATGCACGTATACCGAAATCGTAATTTCGTTTACACTGAAGTGAATGGATCCTGGCAGGATCGCCAAAATGTAATGTAATTCTTGATAAAAGGATATAAACAAGACTTGAGTTCTGTGGACGTATCCACAGATACTTTTATTACAAGAAATCAGTATAAGTACAATGTTATATGTTCGGAGTTCGCTTTCAGACTGACTGGTCTTCTGAAGAGTCCGTATTTATATCTGCAAGATATTCGATGAGTGTGCTGGAAGTTATAGGCTGTGTGCAAATGATGACTATTGCTATCCGGTCCTATCTGAAAGATATTCGATGAGTAGGCTGTGTTTAGATGATGACTATTGCTATCCGGTCCTATCTATGGAGATAAGGGAAATTTTGGGTCACACAAGCATCGACTCAAGCATTTACTTTGTTAAGAAATCTTATTTATTCGAGATTCTCAGTCGCTTCTTAAGCATGGCTTAAGTGCGTATGTATTCTCAGTCAAATAAGAACGTCTTAAGATGACCTTATTCTTCCAAAGTGAGGTTATATTTTCAAGTCAACCTTTTAGATGACTTAAGTCCGTCTTATACGCCATTCAACGCCATTACTTGGTAAAGGAAGC
Source organism: Andrena bucephala (assembly GCA_947577245.1). Classification (NCBI taxonomy): domain Eukaryota; kingdom Metazoa; phylum Arthropoda; class Insecta; order Hymenoptera; family Andrenidae; genus Andrena; species Andrena bucephala. The sequence goes on from OX387718.1 coordinate 13,724,251, forward strand.
GAGTGGAAAGTGAGTGAAAAAGTGTAGCGAACCTTCAGAGGAAAAGAAAAGCTTATGAAAATGGATTTAATGGATCTTGAATTCCTTGATATGGAAGTTCCTAATATTAGCGATATCGAGGACACTGATATTAGCGATATCGAGGACACGACAGATGATGAAGCGGATAATAGGCCTGCTATTAGACGTTACATTCGTGACAGGCAAAATCCTTTTGAGCTTTATGACGACAATGAGTTTAAAATGCGATTCCGATTTAGTAAGGATTCGGTATTGCATGGTATTTTGCCGAAGATTATTTTAGGACTTGCAAAATTAAACAATCGTGGCTTGCCAATTCCACCGCAATTTCAATTGCTCGCGACCTTACGGTATTATGCAACTTCCAGTTTTCAGGTAATTTAGAAATATATATTCTATTTTTCACGTCCAAAATATTGATAATTAAAGACTGTACACGAGGAAAATTGTTTAAAATACATCTATTTGTAGCAACTGCTAGGTGACTCCATGCAGCTTTCCCAAACAACAGTTTCTAGGATCATTTTTCGCGTGAATACTTTACTCGCGAGTTTAATTTTGGATTTTATAAAAATGCCGAGAGATGTGCAAGCACGCATGGAGAATAGACGATTATTCGTTGACCTTGGAAAAGGAATTGGAGCTATCGGGTTACCCGGTGTTGATGGCGCTATCGACTGCACGCACGTGCGTTTAGTCAACGCGAGATTCCAGAATATCGCCGAAGTATTTCGGAATCGAAAAGGATACTTTTCACTTAATGTGCAAGTAGGTTTTCATCCATTCTTTTATTTCATGATTAACATATTTTGGTTAATCGTTTATGATCGAATATCACTTTCTTTTTTAATCTCCAAGATTTTCGTTTCATTTTTTAAAATTATGATCTTTGTTGCAGGCTGTTGTCGGCCCAAGAATGGAATTTTTGGACATAGTACCCGAGTGGCCGGGTAGTACACATGACAGCCGCATATTTCAAAACTCTTTGCTGTATATGCGGTACTTGGAACAACGACTGGATGGCATGCTTGTTGGTGATAGAGGGTACCCTTGCCTACGGTTTCTAATGACACCACTTCCAAATCCACAAACAGACGAACAAATGACGTACGTATTCTATTTTTTAGAATTATTAAGGTTTTCAGTATGAAAAAAGGATTATATTTATTGACTGTTGTATCATTACAGCTATAACCATATCCAAAGCAGAACGCGCATAATTGTGGAGCGTACTTTTGGCGTGTGGAAATGAAGGTTCCCATGTTTGTCACGCGGATTAATGACTAAACTGATTTGCTCTACCTCAACTGTTGTGGCATGTGCTGTGTTGCACAACATGTCATTAGTCTTCAATGACATATTGCCAGAAGATGATGATTTCAATGATGATAATGAAGAAGTACCAGTGGATGTACCGCAAAATGCAGGAAACGCCAATGGGTTTGCTGTTCGTGAGGCGTTAATTGCCCGGCTTTTCAATTAACAGACACGGACGAACACACAAATCGGCTCTTTTCAGAGCCACCATGATGTACAAAGTCCGACCGAGCAACATGCTCGTGGTGTACATCGGGTAACGCTAATGCCGGCGGCATATCAATTTTGATGCATAATACGAAGTAAGCGAGGTACAGTTACAAACCATGGCTATTTCTATTGTTTGGTGTGAGTTTGACAATATAGACTAGCGTATACAGGGTGTCCCACCTAGGACTGGACAGCCGGTTTTCTCCTAAACTATTGGAGATAAAAATATAAAAAAAATAGGGAATTGCATGGTTCGAGGGGGCCAATTAATTAGCGCGATCGAATTTTTTTATCGATTATTATTTTGAAAGATACGATGGTCAAGTTCGGTTTTTCAAATGGAACTATTTTTTCTGAAGACCTGAGTTGATAGTGGCGTTCCAAGACAAATTCATTAAGCTTTAATGTATACACTTTATTTTCACTAGTTTTTAAGATATTGCGATTGCAAATATACTGATTTTCACAGGAAGAAAACTGTCTGGTATAGCACGGACCGGGGACGGTCTTACTGGCTCCACGGGTGGCACTGCCTTGTGAAATAGATACCTACCTGCCAAAGGTCTACGCCAGGCCCAAAGGCTGGACAATTTTTTTCCGTCAGAAATGCTACTTAGGTAGGTACATCTGCGGTATCGAGAAGCGCACCGTTACTTTTATTTCGCACTTGCTTCTACGCTCGGATGGCCGGTTCTTTTGGGAGGGATGCAAGTTCGATTGGTTAGGTTAGGAGGAGTGAAAGCTGCTGGACTAAATTTCAATCATAGGGAGCAGATTGTATCAGAACCATTCGGATTTGCATTCCTCACAAACGGCTGCTCTCTTGAAGAGGCCTTCTTCACAGCAATGCCCACCTTCTCTCGCACGGAATACGTTAACGCTTGCTTTTGTTCTGATATTGAAGCTCGTGTTTATACTCGAGAGGACCACGCGTCGACAGCGGGCTACCCCTTTTCTTCCTGTGTCTCTCCACGAGCCGTGTTGACGGTGGATTGTAGGAGCGTAGATATCTGGATGCCAGTTATTGAATTCAGGAGACGATAGAAACATTTTATTACAAAACACACATGCACTATAATTAAAGTAAATCGTATTGCTCTCGGGCAGGAGTACTGATAATGATCGAACTTGCGCCCCACTTCGCGCAGACCAATTACACGGAGGGTAGTCGGGTCACACACTGCCCAAATGATACAGGGTAATTCTGGAGCAACGCCCGTCCAGGAGATGCGCTGGCAGCCCGTGGCGAGGACAGACCTTCGCTTTGCCTCACCCGATTTTTATGGCTTTTTTTCCGGAAGTGTCGCCGATGGATTCCTTGGGGTTTTCCGATGAAAATCATGCCAAGTGTCGTGGAAATCGGACAACTCTTACATAAGGAATACAAATTGCTTGTGTCAAAGTAGTCCGATTTGCAAGACATTTGGTACGATTTTCATCAGAAAAACATAAGGAATCCATTGGCACCACTTCCCTTTCGATACGACGAAAAAAAGAATTTCTTAATACGCTCAAATGGATATTTCACCCTCGACCGCGGGGGGTCGACTTCAATTCGTTGGTGCCCGAGAGGAATACGATTTACTTTAATTATAGTGCATGTGTGTTTTGTAATAAAATGTTTCTATCGTCTCCTGAATTCAATAACTGGCATCCAGATATCTACGCTCCTACAATCCACCGTCAACACGGCTCGTGGAGAGACACAGGAAGAAAAGGGGTAGCCCGCTGTCGACGCGTGGTCCTCTCGAGTATAAACACGAGCTTCAATATCAGAACAAAAGCAAGCGTTAACGTATTCCGTGCGAGAGAAGGTGGGCATTGCTGTGAAGAGGGCCTGTTTAAGAGAGCAGCCGTTTGTGAGGAATGCAAATCCGAATGGTTCTGATACAATCTGCTCCCTATGATTGAAATTTAGTCCAGCAGCTTTCACTCCTCCTAACCTAACCAATCGAACTTGCATCCCTCCCAACAGAACCGGCCATCCGAGCGTAGAAGCAAGTGCGAAATAAATATACCGCAGATGTACCTACCTGAGTAGCGTTTCTGACGGAAAAAAATTGTCCAGCCTTTGGGCCTGGCGTAGACCTTCGGCAGGTAGGTATCTATTTCAAAAGGCAGTGTCACCCGTGGAACCAGTAAGACCGTCCCCGGTCCGTGCTATACCAGACAGTTTTCTTCCAGTGAAAATCAGTAAATTTGCAAGCGGAATATCTTAAAAACCAGTGAAAATAAAGTGTATACATTAAAGCTTATTGAATTTGTCTTGGAACGCACTATCAACTCAGGTGTTCAAAAAAAATAGTTCCATTTGGAAAACCGAACTTGACCATCGTATCTTTTAAAATAATAATCGATAAAAAAATTCGTTCGCGCTAATTAATTTGCCCCCTCGAACCATGCAATTCCCTATTTTTTTTATATTTTTATCTCCAATAGTTTAGGAGGAAGCCGGCTGTTTAGCTTTCCCGCGGACACACTGTATAACGCATAACTAATATCCAAAGGTAATCAAACGTCCTAACCAAACTTATTTAAATATTCTTATTCAATATAATCCATATAAAGGTTCCACAATATATCTAATACGTATGATTAAACTATTTACTATGAATCAAATCTTATACAAGCTAACTTAAGTTTATTCGCATGAACTGTTTTAGTCTTATTTCTTCCTATAGCTATTTCAATAGTGAGATCATTGAATGTTTCAACTACTTTGTATGGTCCTAACCAACTAGAGTCAAACTTAGATTTCTTAGGTTCCCTAAGTAAATAAACATCGTCACCTACTTTAAATTGACGGGGATTTACATTTTTATCATACATTAGTTTACTCTTTTCTTTTGCCTGTTCCAGATTGGCTGCTGCTGTAGCCTGAGTAGTCGTGATTCTAGTAAACAAATCATTTAGATGTTCAACGAAAGTTCGTGGTATTTCCTGACGACTAAATTCCGATGGTATTATGGCTTTTGTGCCGAAAATAAGCTCGTGAGGAGAAAAACCTGTAGCTTCATGCACAGAAGTATTATATGAGAAGATTCCGAAACGTATCCAATCGTCCCAATCAGTTTTTCCACAATAATGCTTTAAATAATCTACGAAAACGCGATGTGCCCGTTCAAGAGAGCCCAATGATTGAGGATGAAATGCAGTTGACGTAATTCGCTGAATTTTAAATATTTTGCAAAATTACTCATTACCTTACTAACAAAGTTACTTCCTTGATCAGTTTGAATAACCCTGGGACATCCGAACCTACTCACAAACTGTTCCGCAAGAGCAAATGCAACAGCAATGGAATCTATGGTCGCCAAAGGAATAGCATCAGAATACTTCGTCAAATTGTCTTGAAGAGTCAACAAATACCGATTTCCCTTATTCGTCACAGGTAACGGTCCTACTATGTCCATTTGTACTTTCTCAAAAGCTCTCTGAGGGGTATCTGTTATGCGCATTGGCTGTTTAGTTTTAGCAGAAAGAATTTTGTTTCTTTGACAGTTGGGACAAGAACGGACAAAAGTTGAGATATCTTTCCCCATTTTTGTCCAATAGAAATCGTCCCTTATCCGCTTGAACAACTTAGTCACACCCTGGTGGCCGCCCACTACAGACTCATGGTATTCCCGAATAATCGAAGATCTTCTTGATAAAGAGGGGAAAATGATTTCACCAGTGCAAACCGTAATATTATATAGTGAACTATTAAATGTCTGCTTTAAAAGATGTTCGAAAGAATTCCACTCAATAGGGTCAATATTATTATCACTTTTAGATAAACTAATGGACGATACATTTAAGGATTCCATTAAGTTTTTAAGGGATGACAACGAAGACGCAAGATGTCTAAAGTTCTGTTGTTCAACAGAGGTTACTTTAGAAAACAAATGGAAAATTTGTTGCGTTCCTCCAGGAAAAACCATTGCCTCACCCACATGGACATTGTATGTTTGTATTTGACCAATGGAGAATTTCCCTTGTGTTAACAAATCTTTACTGACTTGTGAAGAAACTTGATAATCAGTAGAGAAGAAATGAAGAAGATTGTCTTTCCGCATATAAAGATGATCTTTGCAATAAATGATACTTGGGAACGGAGATGGATGGGATGCCTGTACGGATGGAACTCAATTTGTCACAAAAACTTTGAATTTATCACGGGTATACGAGTCATTCTCAGAAAATTTTTCTACGGAGGATCGTGTCCATTCTTTTCCTGATTCTGTCATACCTGAAGCAGCCGGCTCACCCAGACTCCGCCACAACCTCATTCGGGAAGAACTAGACTGCGCACAGTCTGTGCCACGATATGAGTTGGGAAAAAGGACTGACTGTCGAGCCTCCGCTTCGACACGAATCGGGGGTTCTTTGTTACCATTTTCTGGCAGAGCGCAGATACCCTGAGATACAGGGACAACCTCTAACGGTGCCTGTGGCGGGGTGCCTTCAAAGTCGGCCTTTCCGATGTCCGACAGACTCCCGAGTCGAAGCATGTCCTCAGTACCTCTGCAGAGCGATCCTCCACTCTCTACGTTAATATTAAGTTCTTTAGGAGATTCTCCTCCCTGCAGGATTGTTCTTATGGAGGGAATTGTCTCTTCCTCATCTGCTGTATAATACTCGTCACTATCAATTGAGTCTGAATCCGAACGATTTGTTTTATTATCAATCTCATTATACCCACTACTACAGTCTCTATTTACAAGGAAAACTCCTGCTACTAAACGTTCATTTTCGTCTATCGTAGAACCGTCAACGTCAATATCCTCGACCTCCTTAGAGATTGCAAGTGGCGAATCGTCGGCGCCTACGACAACCCCTTGCAAACGCCTTGGAGGGGAGGCGTCCGTACTTTCAGTCTCGGTATGAATAGTCAAACTTTTGGATGGAAAAGGAAGGATATTTTGAGAATCGACAAGAACAGGTGGATTCCGGGATAATGCATCTGCATTAAAATTTATCTTCCCAGGTTTGTATATCACCTCATAATCGTACTCATTTAGTCTAATGCGCCATCTCATGAGACGGGAAGTGGGATCTTTTACGTTATGTAGCCAGATAAGCGGTCGATGATCAGTAACTAAAATGAATTTTTGACCATACAAATACGGTCGAAAATGTTCGATCGCAAATAAAGCTGCCAATAATTCCTTTTCAATGGTTGAATAATTACTTTCAGCGTTATTAAGGGTCCGAGATGCATACGCAATTGGGAGATCTTTTCCGATCTGACCCTGACTCAATACGGCTCCTACTGCATAGTTAGCAGCATCAGTTGTTACGAGGAATGGCTGTTGAAAATTAGGAAATTGGAGCAACGGCTCTGAACATATAATATCGCGTAAACTTTCAAAAGCGAATTGGACATCCTTACTCCAGACAAAAGGTACTTCTGCCTTCAATAATCGTGTCAGAGGTTTAGCAATTTTTGCCATATGAGGGATAAAACGTCGATAATAACCAACTAACCCCAGAAACTGTTTGACGTTCTTCCTGGTTTTTGGAATAGGAAATGACTTCACAGCCATGATCTTCCCAGGGTCTGGTTTCACCCCCTTGGCAGAGATAACGTGACCCAAATAAGCAACTTCTCGTCGCAAGAATCGACATTTCTCAGGTTGTAACGTCAAACCGGCACTTTGTAACCGAGCCAAGAGAGTTCTCAGTTTCCGAGAATGCTCTTTTAAAGAATCAGCATATAGGGTGTCCCACCTAAGACTGGACAGCCGGTTTTCTCCTAAACTATAGGAGATAAAAATATAAAAAAAATAGGGAATTGCATGGTTCGAGGGGGCCAATTAATTAGCGCGAACGAATTTTTTTATCGATTATTATTTTAAAAGATACGATGGTCAAGTTCGGTTTTTCAAATGGAACTATTTTTTTTGAACACCTGAGTTGATAGTGCGTTCCAAGACAAATTCAATAAGCTTTAATGTATACACTTTATTTTCACTGGTTTTTAAGATATTGCGCTTGCAAATTTACTGATTTTCACTGGAAGAAAACTGTCTGGTATAGCACGGACCGGGGACGGTTTTACTGGCTGCACTTGTGGCACTGCCTTTTGAAATAGATACCTACCTGCCAAAGGTCTACGCCAGGCCCAGAGGCTGGACAATTTTTTTCCGTCAGAAATATCGCCGATGGATTCCTTGGGGTTTTCCGATGAAAATCATTACAAATGTCGTGTAAATCGGACTACTTTGACACAAGCTATTTGTATTCCCTATGTAAAAGTTTTCCGATTTACACGACATTTGTAATGATTTTCATCGGAAAACCCCAAGGAATCCATCGGGGTCACTTCCCTTTCGATACGATGAAGAAAAGGGTTTCTTAATACCATTGAAAGACAGGAGGGCTACATAAGGAGATTAGATACACAGTCGGGTGTTTATGTAGGTGAGGTGTTGGTCTCGCAGGAGAACGGATTTGTTAAGATATTCGCTATAAATACCACTCACGACGGCGTGACTCTTTCGATACCACCCGTCGAATTAGAGGAGTTTATTGAAATTCCTCCTTCACCACGTTCAGCTCGGACGGGAAATTCAAATCAGGGGCGGTCCGAGGCTGATGCTGCTAGGCTCGTTCAGTTGAGGAAGTTTCTCGATATACAGGATTTAAATGAATCTGAGCGGGCTAGTATCTTGGAAATTGTGCACGAATTTCCATATCAATTTTATTTGCCTTCGGATCAATTAAATTCTACTACTAAAATCCAACATAAAATAGTAACTACGGATGAAATACCTGTAAATACGAAACAGTATCGGTTTCCGCCAGTTCACAAAGAGCAAATTAAAAAACAGATAGACTCACTGCTTGAGAATAAGATAATTCAGCCATCTGCTTCGCCTTATAATTCGACTGTTTGGGTTGTTCCCAAAAAACCTGGTCCGGATGGTAAGCCTCGCTGGCGCATGGTGATAGATTATCGAAAATTAAATGAGAAGACTATCAATGATGCGTATCCTCTCCCTAATATTTTAGATATTTTGGATCAATTAGGAGCTGCTAAGTATTTTAGCACCCTCGATCTTGCTTCTGGCTTCCATCAGGTTCCCGTACATTCCGACTCTAAATCTAAGACTGCTTTCTCAACCATTAATGGGCACTATGAATTTAATAAGATGCCCTTCGGTCTCAAAAATGCTCCAGCCACCTTTCAGAGGTGCATGGACTTGGTTTTGGTTGGTTTACAGGGAGTCGAGCTTTTTGTATATATGGACGACAGCGTCATATACAGGGTGTCCCACCTAAGACTGGACAGCCGGTTTTCTCCTAAACTATAGGAGATAAAAATATAAAAAAAATAGGGAATTGCATGGTTCGAGGGGGCCAATTAATTAGCGCGAACGAATTTTTTTTACCGATTATTATTTTAAAAGATACGATGGTCAAGTTCGGTTTTTCAAATGGAACTATTTTTTCTGAAGACCTGAGTTGATAGTGCATTCCAAGACAAATTCAATAAGCTTTAATGTATACACTTTATTTTCACTCGTTTTTAAGATATTGCGCTTGCAAATTTACTGATTTTCACTGGAAGAAAACTGTCTGGTATAGCACGGACCGGGGACGGTTTTACTGGCTGCACTTGTGGCACTGCCTTTTGAAATAGATACCTACCTGCCAAAGGTCTACGCCAGGCCCAAAGGCTGGACAATTTTTTTCCGTCAGAAATGCTACTTAGGTAGGTACATCTGCGGTATCGAGAAGCGCACCATTACTTTTATTTCGCAGTTGCTTCTACGCTCGGATGGCCGGTTCTTTTGGGAGGGATGCAAGTTCGATTGGTTAGGTTAGGAGGAGTGAAAGTTGCTAGACTAAATTTCAATCATAGGGAGCAGATTGTATCAGAACCATTCGGATTTGCATTCCTCACAAACGGCTGCTCTCTTGAAGAGGCCCTCTTCACAGCAATGCCCACCTTCTCTCGCACGGAATACGTTAACGCTTGCTTTTGTTCTGATATTGAAGCTCGTGTTTATACTCGAGAGGACCACGCGTCGACAGCGGGCTACCCCTTTTCTTCCTGTGTCTCTCCACGAGCCGTGTTGACGGTGGATTGTAGGAGCGTAGATATCTGGATGCCAGTTATGGAATTCAGGAGACGATAGAAACATTTTATTACAAAACACACATGTACTATAATTAAAGTAAATCGTATTCCTCTCGGGCAGGAGTACTGATAATGATCGAACTTGCGCCCCACTTCGCGCAGACCAATTACACGGAGGGTAGTCGGGTCACACACTGCCCAAATGATACAGGGTAATTCTGGAGCAACGCCCGTCAAGGAGATGCGCTGGCACCCCGTGGCGAGGACAGACCTTCGCATTGCCTCACCCGATTTTTATGGTTTTTTTCCGGAAAAAGGTACGAATTCTGGGTCAAACGTAGCGAATTGAAGTCGACCCTCCGCAGTCGAGGGTGAATTATCCATTACAGCGTATTAAGAAACCCTTTTCTTCATCGTATCGAAAGGGAAGTGGTGCCAATGGATTCCTTATGTTTTTCCGATGACGATCATACCAAATTTCATGTAAATCGGACTATTTTTAACCAAGTCAAGTCAACTTGAAATGATATAAATCGATATTCCATGGAATTTCCTTCATTATGATCCGAATACGTCGTTCTTGGTGTCAGTTTCATCGGCGAAACATAAGAAATCGATGGGTGTCGGTTTTGCAAAGATCTGATGAGAAATGCGCAAGTCGAAGATTTCTCACTTCTTATTAGGCACTCGAACCCCTTCGCGGGTGGAAAGCCATAAAATTCGGTCAGGCACTGCGAGGGGTTGTCCTCGCCACGGGGTACCAGGCCGCCGCATCCCCTTGACGGGCGCTGCTCCTTCATTACCCTGTATCTGGTTAGGAAATAAAATAATTCGTTATTCCTTATCGTATGGATATGGAAGTGTCGCCGATGGATTCCTTGGGGTTTTCCGATGAAAATCATGCCAAGTGTCGTGGAAATCGGACAACTCTTACATAAGGAATACAAATTGCTTGTGTCAAAGTAGTGCGATTTGCATGACATTTGGTATGATTTTCATCAGAAAAACATAAGGAATCCATTGGCACCACTTCCCTTTCGATACGATGAAGAAAAGGGTTTCTTAATACGCTGTAATGGATAATTCACCCTCGACTGCGGAGGGTCGACTTCAATTCGCTACGTTCGGCCCAGGATTCGTACCTTTTTCCGGAAAAAAAACATAAAAATCGGGTGAGGCAATGCGAAGGTCTGTCCTCGCCACGGGGTGCCAGCGCATCTCCTTCACGGGCGTTGCTCCAGAATTACCCTGAATCATTTGGGCAGTGTGTGACCCGACTACCCTCCGTGTAATTGGTCTGCGCGAAGTGGGGCGCAAGTTCGATCATTATCAGTACTCCTGCCCCAGTGGAATACGATTTACTTTAATTATAGTACATGTGTGTTTTGTAACAAAATGTTTCTATCGTCTCTTGAATTCAATAACTGGCATCCAGATATCTACGCTCCTACAATCCACCGTCAACACGGCTCGTGGAGAGACACGGGAAGAAAAGGGGTAGCCCGCTGTCGACGCGTGGTCCTCTCGAGTATAAACACGAGCTTCAATATCAGAACAAAAGCAAGCGTTAACGTATTCCGTGCGAGAGAAGGTGGGCATTGCTGTGAAGAGGGCCTCTTCAAGAGAGCAGCCGTTTGTGAGGAATGCAAATCCGAATGGTTCTGATACAATCTGCTCCCTATGATTGAAATTTAGTCTAGCAACTTTCACTCCTCTTAACCAAACCAATCGAACTTGCATCCCTCCCAAAAGAACCGGCCATCCGAGCGTAGAAGCAACTGCGAAATAAAAGTAACGGTGCGCTTCTCGATACCGCAGATGTACCTACCCAAGTAGCATTTCTGACGGAAAAAATTGTCCAGCCTTTGGGCCTGGCGTAGACCTTTGGCAGGTAGGTATCTATTTCAAAAGGCAGTGCCACCCGTGGATCCAGTAAGACCGTCCCCGGTCCGTGCTATACCAGACAGTTTTCTTCCAGTGAAAATCAGTAAATTTGCAAGCGCAATATCTTAAAAACCAGTGAAAATAAAGTGTATATATTAAAGCTTATTGAATTTGTCTTGGAACGCACTATCAACTCAGGTGTTCAAAAAAAATAGTTCCATTTGAAAAACCGAACTTGACCATTTTAAAATAATAATAATAATAATCGATAAAAAAATTCGTTCGCGCTAATTAATTGGCCCCCTCGAACCATGCAATTCCCTATTTTTTAAATATTTTTATCTCCTATAGTTTAGGAGAAAACCGGCTGTCCAGTCTTAGGTGGGACACCCTGTATATATATATCTTATAAATACTTATTCGCTGTCTAAAACAACTGTGGTCACTCCAATCGTCCGTCCGCTTCCTAGAGGTTTCGAAGAATGGTCCACGAAGTCCAGGTTCAGTTGACTTTCCGCCAAAAATTGAAATGAGCAACTCTGCAGCAATGTCCAGTACATGTGTTTCCAGGGTAGTGTGCACGGCCACTGAAAACACCCGCCTCCGGCATTCACCCTTTGCTCCCTGGGAAAACCGTGCCAAAACCAGAGAGAGAGAGAGGTTGTACTTCCTTAATCGTCAACAGTTCTGTTATCGCGAAACAGATTTCGATGTCAGAGTTCACAGCGTCTAATTTAAACTAAGCGTCTTTTCGCGCACAATTGCAAACTTCCGTGTTCAAACACAATAGTCTATTCGAAAGCGCACTCGCGAACCGGCAAAGTCAAATGTCCGACAACTTGAATTCACAATTTCAGCCCACACTTTTAATCGCGTCAATGATTTAAAAGTATTTATTGAATATCCCACCGCTGTCACCAATTTTGTTGCGCGATTTCGTGGAGATTTCTAAATAGGCGGTTGGTCCGTGCCCGTGGAGCGCTGAAGCACTCAGCTCACGAGTTGCGCGGGAATTTCAATGATGGTGTAGAAATAAAGTGAAACTCTTTAGAATAAATTCTATGTTGGATTTTTAATAAACTGGTTAGAGGTTGACTGTTCTGCTAACAAGTTCGATCTGAAGTTTTACAAATTAACGCCTCGCTTGTAACCTCCGAGCGCCCTACTCCTCCAATTTCGGCGTGTTCCTCTGTCTCCTTCCCTGGATCCTTTCGTCCAATCAAGGTGGTGTTGTCCCTCAAGCTTCGTCAGGGGGTTGTCCTTCAGCCCTCTCTTCGCGCTTCCCTCCACTCTCGGCTGGTGGTCGAGGCACGCTTCCCGAGTACATAGCTTACATAGGCTATGTACTGTACATACATATCCAGCAGGTAGGTACGCGCAACCCCCAGGGTCAAGACGACGTCGCCGGCGCGAAGTTTATGAGTTTATGATTTTCAGCCTTCCCCGAGCTGAGTTTTTACCCTAACAGGACATCGGCAATTATTGAAAGGGAGGACAGAGTTTTAAATGGTTTTACGAGACGAGCTTTGGCAAGAAATTTGGCACGCAGATGTGGAAGGAAAAGTTAAGCTATTTACTATCCCTGCCTGGCCTAACTGTAGTTTTGAAAATGACTGAATGCATACCCAGGTTCTCGTACGCTTTCTGAGTTCAGGTATTAGCTATTAATATTCCACGAGCGCGTTTGAAAAACTGGCAGGGAAAACCCTCGAAAAGCACAACGCGCTCTTCGTGTTTATGAGTCCTGACAATAAACTTCGCCTTGTCCCCCGTTTCAAACTTGCTTAAGACCTTCCAGATGTACCGTTCGCTTTGAATCTAATTATAATATATCTATCTTTCGGTACAAAAGGATATTGAATTTCGCTCTCGCATCAAACCTTGATATCCCTATGTCTTATGGCTAACTTCATATAATATACGCTTTCACACCAGCGGATATCGCAACAATAGCAATACGAAATAATAAATGATCGCAATAAGCGTATATACAGGGTGTCCCAAAAATGTCGGAGTTCCTTGAAGGGGGTGATTGCAAACAACTTTTTCCTTTGCGAAAATTCTCTCCGAGGTTTCGTTAACGAGATAATAACAAAAAGCACCGACCAATCAGAGCGCGCGCCTTCCGCCCGAGTTCCCGCGGTAGCGTTGGCTACGCGGTAGGCGGCCGCGCTTGTACTACGGACGTACGAACAAGCAAGTCGACATGCATCGAAGGAAACCGCGTTACACAGTTTTTTTTTTTAAAGCAGAATCTTAACTAATAATTATTTGAAGCGAGAGGACAAGAAATACGTACATATCGTTTTCAAATAACGCATAAACGAAAAGGTAATGTAGCAGAAAATGTACGACATGTGATCGTAATTCGTTATTGAGGTAAAAATCCGTAGTTTAATAACGGCCAACCCAACTAAATTTAAACAATAATATTAGGTGTATGAATAAATTCTTTCCGACTGGATTTACATAATCAGTACAAAGCTACTGAATTTCTATCGCGGTGGTATTTTTCATATTTTTTAAATCGAACTGTTATTGTACCCTAAAATCGGAAAGAATTTATTTCTACACCTAATAATCACCAATAAATTAAATAAAACTCACCAATTCGGACATTCCTTTCCTTCTTTTTCGGAAACCTTTTTTTATAAAGATTTATGGTAGGGTAGCGCCCAGTGCTCAGCTGATCGCAGGTATTCGCAGGACACCACCCGAAGGTAAGGGTCGCAACGTCAAGTGCGTCCGGGTTAATGTACCGAATATTCACTTCACTGCACTGATACTAACACTGATCACTTAATTTATTTTCTACGGATCGTGTTGTTCCTACGTTATAAAAATTGGTGGCCCCGAAAGGGGCCGATTACTGTAAATTGAACAGTTGCTCAATGTGGGCACTCTCAGCGTCTATGCACGCCTCCGCCGAGTATAATCGAGACGCCAAACGTCTGATCGTTCCCTCGCTCGGGGTTTCGATGCGCGGGTACTCCACTGCCAACGCTCGCACGGTAGCACTCGCGTTCCCCTCGTTCCGCGCGTACACCCAGAACATAGCGTAATACTCTTCGGCGGAGTACATTTCTGGGCCGAGATTACTAGCTGACTGACAGGATTTTTTCCCAAGTAACGTCCTCTACCCCCAAGTAGTTTCTCTCATTCCATTATGAGTTTACTCCCACCAGGACAAGAGGCTTTAGGTAAAAAGAAGCCAGCACATTTTCGGAACACACGTGTTTTGCAGAAGTGCAACGAAAACTATCACAAAAGCCCGCGCTCCGTCCTTCCACTGCCAATGTACCCATTGCTTCGAGATAGAAAACAGACACCACGTGTATCGGTTCGAAAGGGTTCGAAGGGAAAAGACGCAGAAAGTCTTCGAGTTGCTATAAAGAAGAAAATGCATACCATTCCTGTTTCCCCTTTCTGACACCCTGAGTTCACGTCTGCTACGAGGCGGAACCAATTAAGTCATAAATTATCCGAAACTGTAGGAAACCGTTCTCTACCGCCGATTTGCGGGACAATACGGTCATAAACCGCGACCCTGGCGAAATGCTCTGGCTGATGAGCCTGATTAATTTTGGGGAACTAGAAATTACAGAATATTATCCAGCATCAATACGTCTCGCGGAGAGACACAGGAAAAGAAGGGTAGTCCGCTGACTGCGCGTAGTCCCGCCTGCTTCGTCCTACCCTCAAATTAAAGACGGATCCCTTATCTCTCGAGTATAAACACGCGCTCGAATTTCAAAACACAAGCACGCGTCGACGTATTCGGTGCGAGAGACTGTGGGCTTGAAGTCCCATTGGCCGCAAACTAACCAATCGGGCCTGCTTATCTCTCGTGTCTAAACACGCGCTCGAATTCCAAAACAAAAGCACGCCTCGACGTATTCGGTGCGAGAGAAGGTGGGCCTTGGGGAGGAGATATTGCTGTGAAGAGGGCCTCTTCAGGACAGTGGCCATTTGCGAGGGATGCAGGGCCAATCGGACCTCAAGCCCACAGTCTCTCGCACCGAATACGTCGACGCGTGCTTTTGTTTTGAAATCCGAGCGCGTGTTTGAAAAAATCAAAAAATTGAAAAAAAAATATAAAAAAAATTGAAAATTTTTTTTTTAAAAATTGAAAAAAATATTGAAAATTTTTTTTAAAAAATAGAAAAAAAAATGAAAAAAAATGAAAAAAAAATTGATAAAAAAATGAAAAAAAAATGAAAAAATTGAAAACAAAAATGGAAAAAACATAAAAAAAATTGAAAAAAAATTGGAAAAAAATGAAGAAAAAAAATTGAAAAAAATGAAAAAAAATTGAAAAAAAATTGAAATAAAAATGGCAACTAAGAACGGCCGTGCACCACCACCCACCGAATCAAGAAAGAGCTATAAATCTGTCAATCCTTCCGGTGTCCGGGCCTGGTGAGGTTTCCCGTGTTGAGTCAAATTAAGCCGCAGGCTCCACTCCTGGTGGTGCCCTTCCGTCAATTCCTTTAAGTTTCAGCTTCGCAACCATACTTCCCCCGGAACCCAAAAGCTTTGGTTTCCCGGAAGCTGCCCGCCGAGTCATCGGAGGAACTTCGGCGGATCGCTAGCTGGCATCGTTTATGGTTAGAACTAGGGCGGTATCTGATCGCCTTCGAACCTCTAACTTTCGTTCTTGATTAATGAAAACATTTTTGGCAAATGCTTTCGCTTCTGTCCGTCTTGCGACGATCCAAGAATTTCACCTCTAACGTCGCAATACGAATGCCCCCATCTGTCCCTATTAAGGGGGGAGACCACTGTCTGAAATCTGAAATTTTTTTTTTTTTTTTTACATTTTCTGAAAGACGTATGTTTCAAGAATGTTCTCTCCAAATTTTATGAAGAAATTCGCAAAATTGACGGATATATGGTGTGTTTCGTGGAGCGGTGTCAAACGCGCGAATGAGCCACGCGGAACTTTGAACGCGTTTTCGTCAGAATTACATTTTTCAACCGCGTTGACAGTCTACAGAGAAAACTATACGTCCAATTGACATGAGCAAGGACATTTATTGTTCGGAAAACCCGTTGTTATTACGTGACGATCAGCTTTTTTCATTTTTCGACCTGCTTCTATTTTTTTTAGCAACAATTCCCTAACTTTGTACCCAAGAAAAAATGGTTTTCTTTCAGTGGTCCGCCATTTTGTTATTTTTTACAATTTTGTCATTTTTTGATCGTCACGTAATAGAGGCAGGCTTCTAGTTTCTAAATATTATTGTTTTTTTGAATTCCGATTAACCATATGGCCTGAGGACTGTCAACGCGACAAGCATGTTTTTGCCGCAGCGCAAATTTTGACGAAAAGTATACACGAAATTAATTCATGAATTTGATTGGAAAAATGTTTTTTTTTTACCCTTCAATATGTACATATTAACTATACTAAGCAATAAATTGATTTGCTTGCATCGTTTGGTTGAAATAAATTCCCGAAAAACCCTTATTTTTCGGACCATTAAAACTCGGAAAAATCGATTTTTTTTTACATTTTCTGAAAGACGTACGTTTCAAGAATGTTCTCTCCAAATTTTATGAAGAAATTCGCAAAATTGACGGATATATGGTGTTTTTCGTGAAGCTGTGTCAAACGCGCGGCTGAGCCACGCGGAACATTGAACGCGTTTTTCTCAGAACGACATTTTTCAACCGCGTTGACAGTCTACAGAGAAAACTATACGTCCAATTGACATGAGCAAGGACATTTATTGTTCGGAAATCCCGTCGCTATTACGTGACGATCAGCTTTTTTCAATTTTCGACCTGCTTCTATTTTTTTTAGCAACATTTCCCCAATTTTGTACCCCGAAAACATGACTTTTTTTCAATGGTCCGCCATTTTGTTACTTTTTACAATTTTGACATTTTTTGATCGTCACGTAATAGAGGCAGGCTTCTAGTTTCTAAATATAATTGTTTTTTTGAATTCCGATTAACCATATGGCCTGGGGACTGTCAACGCGACTAGCATGTTTTTGCCGCAGCGCAAATTTTGACGAAGAGTATACACAAAACGGATTTATGAATTTGATTGAAAAAAATGTTTTCTTACCCTTCGATATGTACACTATTAACTATACTATGCAATAAATTGATTTACTTGCGTCGTTTGGTTGAAATAAATTCCCGAAAACACCCTTACATTTCGGACCGAGACAGTGGTCTCCCCCCTTAATTATTACCTCGGGGTTCCGAAAACCAACAAAATAGAACCGAGGTCCTATTCCATTATTCCATGCACACAGTATTCAGGCGAAGGTAGACTGCTTTGAGCACTCTAATTTGTTCAAAGTAAACGTACCGGCCCACCTCGACACTCAGTGAAGAGCACCGCGATGGGATATTAGTTGGACCGCCCCGTGAAGAGCTAAGCCCACCGGTAGGACGTACCACATAATGCCAGTTAAACACCGCGAGCGGTGAACCGACACTGTGACACACAGATTCAACTACGAGCTTTTTAATCGCAACAACTTTAATATACGCTATTGGAGCTGGAATTACCGCGGCTGCTGGCACCAGGCTTGCCCTCCAATGGATCCTTGTTAAAGGATTTAAAGTGTACTCATTCCTATTACGGGGCCTCGGATGAGTCCCGTATCGTTATTTTTCGTCACTACCTCCCCGTGCCGGGAGTGGGTAATTTGCGCGCCTCCTTGGATGTGGTAGCCGTTTCTCAGGCCGGAATCGAACCCTGATTCCCCGTTACCCGTTACAACCAGGGTAGGCGCAGAACCTACCATCGACAGTTGATACGGCAGACATTTGAAAGATGCGTCGCCGGTGCTAGATGACCATGCGATCAGCACAAAGTTATTCAGAGTCACCAAAGCTCTGAATAACTAATTATTGGTTATAATTGACAATAATTGAAAATAATTGTAAATAATTGAAAATAATTGAAAATAATTGAAAATAATTGAAAATAATTGAATATAATTGAAAATAATTGATAAAAAATTGAAAATAATTGAAAATAATTGAAAATAATTGAAAATAATTATAAATAATTGAAAATAATTGATAAATAATTGAAAATAATTGATAAATAATTGAAAATAATTGAAAATAATTGAAAATAATTGAAAATAATTGAAAATAATTGAAAATAATTGAAAATAATTGAAAATAATTGAAAATAATTGAAAATAATTGAAAATAATTGAAAATAATTTAAAATAATTGAAAATAATTGAAAATAATTGAAAATAATTGAAAATAATTGAAAATAATTGAAAATAATTGAAAATAATTATAAATAATTGAAAATAATTGAAAATAATTGATAAATAATTGAAAATAATTGAAAATAATTGAAAATAATTATAAATAATTGAATATAATTGATAAATAATTGAAAATAATTATAAATATTTGAAAATAATTGATAAATAATTGAAAATAATTTAAAATAATTGAAAATAATTGAAAATAATTTAAAATAATTGAAAATAATTTAAAATAATTGAAAATAATTGAAAATAATTGAAAATAATTGAAAATAATTGAAAATAATTGAAAATAATTGAAAATAATTGAAAATAATTGAAAATAATTGAAAATAATTGAAAATAATTATAAATAATTGAAAATAATTGATAAATAATTGAAAATAATTGAAAATAATTGAAAATAATTATAAATAATTGAATATAATTGATAAATAATTGAAAATAATTATAAATATTTGAAAATAATTGATAAATAATTGAAAATAATTGAAAATAATTTAAAATAATTGAAAATAATTGAAAATAATTGAAAATAATTATAAATAATTGAAAATAATTGAAAATAATTGAAAATAATTGAAAATAATTGAAAATAATTGAAAATAATTGAAAATAATTATAAATAATTGAAAATAATTATAAAAAATTGAAAATAATTGTAAATAATTGAAAATAATTGTAAATAATTGAGAATAATTGAAAATAATTGAAAATAATTGAAAATAATTGAAAATAATTGAAAATAATTGAAAATAATTAAAAATAATTGAAAATAATTGAAAATAATTGAAAATAATTTAACATAATTATAAATAATTGATAAATAATTGAAACTAATTGAAAATAATTGAAAATAATTGAAAATAATTGAAAATAATTGAAAATAATTGAAAATAATTATAAATAATTGAATATAATTGAATATAATTGAATATAATTGATAAATAATTGAAAATAATTGAAAATAATTATAAATATTTGAAAATAAATGATAAATAATTGAAAATAATTGAAAATAATTGATAATAATTGAAGATAATTGAAGATAATTGAAGATAATTGAAGATAATTGAAGATAATTGAAGATAATTGAAGATAATTGAAGATAATTGAAGATAATTGAAGATACTTGAAAATAATTGAAGATAATTGAAGATAATTGAAGATAATTGAAGATAATTGAAGATAATTGAAGATAATAGAAGATAATTGAAGATAATAGAAGATAATAGAAGATAATTGAAGATAATAGAAGATAATAGAAGATAATTGAAGATAATTGAAGATAATTGAAGATAGTTGAAGATAGTTGAAGATAATTGAAGATAGTTGAAGATAGTTGAAGATAATTGAAGATAGTTGAAGATAGTTGAAGATAATTGAAGATAGTTGAAGATAGTTGATGATAATTGAAGATAGTTGAAGATAGTTGAAGATAGTTGAAGATAGTTGAAGATAGTTGAAGATAGTTGAAGATAGTTGAAGATAGTTGATGATAATTGAAGATAGTTGAAGATAGTTGAAGATAGTTGAAGATAGTTGAAGATAGTTGAAGATAGTTGAAGATAGTTGAAGATAGTTGAAGATAGTTGAAGATAGTTGAAGATAGTTGAAGATAGTTGAAGATAGTTGAAGATAGTTGAAGATAGTTGAAGATAGTTGAAGATAGTTGAAGATAGTTGAAGATAGTTGAAGATAGTTGAAGATAGTTGAAGATAGTTGAAGATAGTTGAAGATAGTTGAAGATAGTTGAAGATAGTTGAAGATAGTTGAAGATAGTTGAAGATAGTTGAAGATAGTTGAAGATAGTTGAAGATAATTGAAGATAGTTGAAAATAGTTGAAGATAGTTGAAGATAGTTGAAAATAGTTGAAGATAGTTGAAAATAGTTGAAAATAATTGAAAATAGTTGAAAATAGTTGAAAATAATTGAAAATAGTTGAAAATAGTTGAAAATAATTGAAAATAGTTGAAAATAGTTGAAAATAATTGAAAATATTTGAAAATAGTTGAAAATAATTGAAAATAATTGAAAATAATTGAAAATAATTGAAAATAGTTGAAAATAATTGAAAATAATTGAAAATAATTGAAAATAATTGAAAATAATTGAAAATAATTGAAAATAATTGAAAATAATTGAAAATAATTGAAAATAATTGAAAATGATTTAAAATAATTGAAAATAATTGAAAATGATTGAAAATAATTGAAAATAATTGAAAATAATTGAAAATGATTGAAAATAATTGAAAATAATTATAAATAATTGAAAATAATTATAAAAAATTGAAAATAATTGTAAATAATTGAAAATAATTGTAAATAATTGAAAATAATTGAAAATAATTGAAAATAATTGAAAATAATTTAACATAATTATAAATAATTGAAAATAATTTATAAATAATTGAAACTAATTGAAAATAATTTAAAATAATTGAAAATAATTTTAAATAATTGAATATAATTGAATATAATTGAATATAATTGATAAATAATTGAAAATAATTGAAAATAATTATAAATATTTGAAAATAAATGATAAATAATTGAAAATAATTGAAAATAATTGATAATAATTGAAGATAATTGAAGATAATTGAAGATAATTGAAGATAATTGAAGATAATTGAAGATAATTGAAGATAATTGAAGATAATTGAAGATAATTGAAAATACTTGAAAATAATTGAAGATAATTGAAGATAATTGAAAATAATTGAAAATAATTGAAAATAATTGAAGATAATTTAAGATAATTGAAGATAATTGAACATAATTGAAAATAATTGAAGATAATTGAAAATAGTTGAAGATAATTGAAGATAATTGAAAATAATTGAAGATAATTGAAGATAATAGAAGATAATAGAAGATAATTGAAGATAATAGAAGATAATAGAAGATAATTGAAGATAATTCAAAATAATTGAAAATAATAGAAGATAATTCAAAATAATTGAAAATAATAGAAGATAATTGAAGATAATTGAAGATAATAGAAGATAATTGAAGATAATTGAAGATAATAGAAGATAATTGAAGATAATTGAAGATAATTGAAAATAATTGAAGATAATTGAAGATAATTGAAAATAATTGAATATAATTGAAGATAATTGAAAATAATAGAAGATAATTGAAGATAATTGAAAATAATTGAAAATAATTTAAGATAATTGAAAATAATTGAAGATAATTGAAGATAATTGAAAATAATTGAAGATAAATGAAAATAATAGAAGATAATTGAAGATAATTGAAGATAATTGAAAATAATTGAAGATACTTGAAGATAATTGAAAATAATTGAAGATAGTTGAAGATAATTGAAAATAATTGAAGATAGTTGAAGATAGTTGAAGATAGTTGAAGATAGTTGAAGATAGTTGAAGATAGTTGAAGATAGTTGAAGATAGTTGAAGATAGTTGAAGATAGTTGAAGATAGTTGAAGATAGTTGAAGATAGTTGAAGATAGTTGAAGATAGTTGAAGATAGTTGAAGATAGTTGAAGATAGTTGAAGATAGTTGAAGATAGTTGAAGATAGTTGAAGATAGTTGAAGATAGTTGAAGATAGTTGAAGATAGTTGAAGATAGTTGAAGATAGTTGAAGATAGTTGAAGATAGTTGAAGATAGTTGAAGATAGTTGAAGATAGTTGAAGATAGTTGAAGATAGTTGAAGATAGTTGAAAATAATTGAAAATAATTGAAAATAGTTGAAAATAATTGAAAATAATTGAAAATAGTTGAAAATAATTGAAAATAATTGAAAATAGTTGAAAATAATTGAAAATAGTTGAAAATGATTGAAAATAGTTGAAAATAGTTGAAAATGATTGAAAATAGTTGAAAATAGTTGAAAATAGTTGAAAATAATTGAAAATAGTTGAAAATAGTTGAAAATAGTTGAAAATAATTGAAAATAGTTGAAAATAGTTGAAAATAATTGAAAATAGTTGAAAATAGTTGAAAATAGTTGAAAATAATTGAAAATAATTGAAAATAATTATAAATAATTGAAAATAATTGATAAATAATTGAAAATAATTGAAAATAATTGAAAATAATTGAAAATAATTATAAATAATTGAATATAATTGATAAATAATTGAAAATAATTATAAATATTTGAAAATAATTGATAAATAATTGAAAATAATTGAAAATAATTTAAAATAATTGAAAATAATTGAAAATAATTGAAAATAATTATAAATAATTGAAAATAATTGAAAATAATTGAAAATAATTGAAAATAATTGAAAATAATTGAAAATAATTATAAATAATTGAAAATAATTTATAAATAATTGAAAATAATTGATAAATAATTGAAAATAATTGAAAATAATTGAAAATAATTGAAAATAATTGAAAATAATTGAAAATAATTGAAAATAATTGAAAATAATTGAAAATAATTGAAAATAATTGAAAATAATTGAAAATAATTGAAAATAATTGAAAATAATTGAAAATAATTGAAAATAATTGAAAATAATTGAAAATAATTGAAAATAATTGAAAATAATTGAAAATAATTGAAAATAATTGAAAATAATTGAAAATAATTGAAAATAATTGAAAATAATTGAAAATAATTGAAAATAATTATAAATAATTGAAAATAACAGATAAATAATTGAAAATAATTGAAAATAATTAAAAATAATTGAAAATAATTGAAAATAATTGAAAATAATTGAAAATAATTATAAATAATTGAAAATAATTGAAAATAATTGAAAATAATTATAAATAATTGAATATAATTGAATATAATTGATAAATAATTGAAAATAATTGAAAATAATTATAAATATTTGAAAATAAATGATAAATAATTGAAAATAATTGAAAATAATTGAAAATAATTGAAAATAATTGAAAATAATTGAAAATAATTGAAAATAATTGAAAATAATTGAAAATAATTGAAAATAATTGAAAATAATTGAAAATAATTGAAAATAATTGAAAATAATTAAAAATAATTGTAAATAATTGAAAATAATTGAAAATAATTTAACATAATTATAAATAATTGATAAATAATTGAAACTAATTGAAAATAATTGAAAATAATTGAAAATAATTGAAAATAATTGAAAATAATTATAAATAATTGAATATAATTGAATATAATTGAATATAATTGATAAATAATTGAAAATAATTGAAAATAATTATAAATATTTGAAAATAAATGATAAATAATTGAAAATAATTGAAAATAATTGAAAATAATTGATAATAATTGAAGATAATTGAAGATAATTGAAGATAATTGAAGATAATTGAAGATAATTGAAGATAATTGAAGATAATTGAAGATACTTGAAAATAATTGAAGATAATTGAAGATAATTGAAAATAATTGAAAATAATCGAAGATAATTTAAGATAATTGAAGATAATTGAAGATAATTGAAAATAATTGAAAATAATTGAAGATAATTGAAAATAATTGAAGATAATTGAAGATAATTGAAAATAATTGAAGATAATTGTGAAGATTATTGAAGATAATTGAAGATAATTGAAGAAAATTGAAGATAATTGAAGATAATAGAAGATAATTGAAGATAATAGAAGATAATTGAAGATAATTGAAGATAATAGAAGATAATAGAAGATAATTGAAGATAGTTGAAGATAATTGAAGATAGTTGAAGATAGTTGAAGATAATTGAAGATAGTTGAAGATAGTTGAAGATAATTGAAGATAGTTGAAGATAGTTGAAGATAATTGAAGATAGTTGAAGATAGTTGAAGATAATTGAAGATAGTTGAAGATAGTTGAAGATAATTGAAGATAGTTGAAGATAGTTGAAGATAATTGAAGATAGTTGAAGATAGTTGAAGATAATTGAAGATAGTTGAAGATAGTTGAAGATAATTGAAGATAGTTGAAGATAGTTGATGATAATTGAAGATAGTTGAAGATAGTTGAAGATAGTTGAAGATAGTTGATGATAATTGAAGATAGTTGAAGATAGTTGAAGATAGTTGAAGATAGTTGAAGATAGTTGAAGATAGTTGAAGATAGTTGAAGATAGTTGAAGATAGTTGAAGATAGTTGAAGATAGTTGAAGATAGTTGAAGATAGTTGAAGATAGTTGAAGATAGTTGAAGATAGTTGAAGATAGTTGAAGATAGTTGAAGATAGTTGAAGATAGTTGAAGATAGTTGATGATAATTGAAGATAGTTGAAGATAGTTGAAGATAATTGAAGATAGTTGAAGATAGTTGAAGATAATTGAAGATAGTTGAAGATAGTTGATGATAATTGAAGATAGTTGAAGATAGTTGAAGATAGTTGAAGATAGTTGAAGATAGTTGAAGATAGTTGAAGATAGTTGAAGATAGTTGATGATAATTGAAGATAGTTGAAGATAGTTGAAGATAGTTGAAGATAGTTGAAGATAGTTGAAGATAGTTGAAGATAGTTGAAGATAGTTGAAGATAGTTGAAGATAGTTGAAGATAGTTGAAGATAGTTGAAGATAGTTGAAGATAGTTGAAGATAGTTGAAGATAGTTGAAGATAGTTGAAGATAGTTGAAGATAGTTGAAGATAGTTGAAGATAGTTGAAGATAGTTGAAGATAGTTGAAGATAGTTGAAGATAGTTGAAGATAGTTGAAGATAGTTGAAGATAGTTGAAGATAGTTGAAGATAGTTGAAGATAGTTGAAGATAGTTGAAGATAGTTGAAGATAGTTGAAGATAGTTGAAGATAGTTGAAGATAGTTGAAGATAGTTGAAGATAGTTGAAGATAGTTGAAGATAATTGAAGATAGTTGAAAATAGTTGAAGATAGTTGAAGATAGTTGAAAATAGTTGAAGATAGTTGAAAATAGTTGAAAATAATTGAAAATAGTTGAAAATAGTTGAAAATAATTGAAAATAGTTGAAAATAGTTGAAAATAATTGAAAATAGTTGAAAATAGTTGAAAATAATTGAAAATATTTGAAAATAGTTGAAAATAATTGAAAATAATTGAAAATAATTGAAAATAATTGAAAATAGTTGAAAATAATTGAAAATAATTGAAAATAATTGAAAATAATTGAAAATAATTGAAAATAATTGAAAATAATTGAAAATAATTGAAAATAATTGAAAATGATTTAAAATAATTGAAAATAATTGAAAATGATTGAAAATAATTGAAAATAATTGAAAATAATTGAAAATGATTGAAAATAATTGAAAATAATTATAAATAATTGAAAATAATTATAAAAAATTGAAAATAATTGTAAATAATTGAAAATAATTGTAAATAATTGAAAATAATTGAAAATAATTGAAAATAATTGAAAATAATTTAACATAATTATAAATAATTGAAAATAATTTATAAATAATTGAAACTAATTGAAAATAATTTAAAATAATTGAAAATAATTTTAAATAATTGAATATAATTGAATATAATTGAATATAATTGATAAATAATTGAAAATAATTGAAAATAATTATAAATATTTGAAAATAAATGATAAATAATTGAAAATAATTGAAAATAATTGATAATAATTGAAGATAATTGAAGATAATTGAAGATAATTGAAGATAATTGAAGATAATTGAAGATAATTGAAGATAATTGAAGATAATTGAAGATAATTGAAAATACTTGAAAATAATTGAAGATAATTGAAGATAATTGAAAATAATTGAAAATAATTGAAAATAATTGAAGATAATTTAAGATAATTGAAGATAATTGAACATAATTGAAAATAATTGAAGATAATTGAAAATAGTTGAAGATAATTGAAGATAATTGAAAATAATTGAAGATAATTGAAGATAATAGAAGATAATAGAAGATAATTGAAGATAATAGAAGATAATAGAAGATAATTGAAGATAATTCAAAATAATTGAAAATAATAGAAGATAATTCAAAATAATTGAAAATAATAGAAGATAATTGAAGATAATTGAAGATAATAGAAGATAATTGAAGATAATTGAAGATAATAGAAGATAATTGAAGATAATTGAAGATAATTGAAAATAATTGAAGATAATTGAAGATAATTGAAAATAATTGAATATAATTGAAGATAATTGAAAATAATAGAAGATAATTGAAGATAATTGAAAATAATTGAAAATAATTTAAGATAATTGAAAATAATTGAAGATAATTGAAGATAATTGAAAATAATTGAAGATAAATGAAAATAATAGAAGATAATTGAAGATAATTGAAGATAATTGAAAATAATTGAAGATACTTGAAGATAATTGAAAATAATTGAAGATAGTTGAAGATAATTGAAAATAATTGAAGATAGTTGAAGATAGTTGAAGATAGTTGAAGATAGTTGAAGATAGTTGAAGATAGTTGAAGATAGTTGAAGATAGTTGAAGATAGTTGAAGATAGTTGAAGATAGTTGAAGATAGTTGAAGATAGTTGAAGATAGTTGAAGATAGTTGAAGATAGTTGAAGATAGTTGAAGATAGTTGAAGATAGTTGAAGATAGTTGAAGATAGTTGAAGATAGTTGAAGATAGTTGAAGATAGTTGAAGATAGTTGAAGATAGTTGAAGATAGTTGAAGATAGTTGAAGATAGTTGAAGATAGTTGAAGATAGTTGAAGATAGTTGAAGATAGTTGAAGATAGTTGAAAATAGTTGAAAATAATTGAAAATAATTGAAAATAGTTGAAAATAATTGAAAATAATTGAAAATAGTTGAAAATAATTGAAAATAATTGAAAATAGTTGAAAATAATTGAAAATAGTTGAAAATGATTGAAAATAGTTGAAAATAGTTGAAAATGATTGAAAATAGTTGAAAATAGTTGAAAATAGTTGAAAATAATTGAAAATAGTTGAAAATAGTTGAAAATAGTTGAAAATAATTGAAAATAGTTGAAAATAGTTGAAAATAATTGAAAATAGTTGAAAATAGTTGAAAATAGTTGAAAATAATTGAAAATAATTGAAAATAATTATAAATAATTGAAAATAATTGATAAATAATTGAAAATAATTGAAAATAATTGAAAATAATTGAAAATAATTATAAATAATTGAATATAATTGATAAATAATTGAAAATAATTATAAATATTTGAAAATAATTGATAAATAATTGAAAATAATTGAAAATAATTGAAAATAATTGAAAATAATTGAAAATAATTGAAAATAATTATAAATAATTGAAAATAATTGAAAATAATTGAAAATAATTGAAAATAATTGAAAATAATTGAAAATAATTATAAATAATTGAAAATAATTTATAAATAATTGAAAATAATTGATAAATAATTGAAAATAATTGAAAATAATTGAAAATAATTGAAAATAATTGAAAATAATTGAAAATAATTGAAAATAATTGAAAATAATTGAAAATAATTGAAAATAATTGAAAATAATTGAAAATAATTGAAAATAATTGAAAATAATTGAAAATAATTGAAAATAATTGAAAATAATTGAAAATAATTGAAAATAATTGAAAATAATTGAAAATAATTGAAAATAATTATAAATAATTGAAAATAACAGATAAATAATTGAAAATAATTGAAAATAATTAAAAATAATTGAAAATAATTGAAAATAATTGAAAATAATTGAAAATAATTATAAATAATTGAAAATAATTGAAAATAATTGAAAATAATTATAAATAATTGAATATAATTGAATATAATTGATAAATAATTGAAAATAATTGAAAATAATTATAAATATTTGAAAATAAATGATAAATAATTGAAAATAATTGAAAATAATTGAAAATAATTGAAAATAATTGAAAATAATTGAAAATAATTGAAAATAATTGAAAATAATTGAAAATAATTGAAAATAATTGAAAATAATTGAAAATAATTGAAAATAATTGAAAATAATTAAAAATAATTGTAAATAATTGAAAATAATTGAAAATAATTTAACATAATTATAAATAATTGATAAATAATTGAAACTAATTGAAAATAATTGAAAATAATTGAAAATAATTGAAAATAATTGAAAATAATTATAAATAATTGAATATAATTGAATATAATTGAATATAATTGATAAATAATTGAAAATAATTGAAAATAATTATAAATATTTGAAAATAAATGATAAATAATTGAAAATAATTGAAAATAATTGAAAATAATTGATAATAATTGAAGATAATTGAAGATAATTGAAGATAATTGAAGATAATTGAAGATAATTGAAGATAATTGAAGATAATTGAAGATACTTGAAAATAATTGAAGATAATTGAAGATAATTGAAAATAATTGAAAATAATCGAAGATAATTTAAGATAATTGAAGATAATTGAAGATAATTGAAAATAATTGAAAATAATTGAAGATAATTGAAAATAATTGAAGATAATTGAAGATAATTGAAAATAATTGAAGATAATTGTGAAGATTATTGAAGATAATTGAAGATAATTGAAGAAAATTGAAGATAATTGAAGATAATAGAAGATAATTGAAGATAATAGAAGATAATTGAAGATAATTGAAGATAATAGAAGATAATAGAAGATAATTGAAGATAGTTGAAGATAATTGAAGATAGTTGAAGATAGTTGAAGATAATTGAAGATAGTTGAAGATAGTTGAAGATAATTGAAGATAGTTGAAGATAGTTGAAGATAATTGAAGATAGTTGAAGATAGTTGAAGATAATTGAAGATAGTTGAAGATAGTTGAAGATAATTGAAGATAGTTGAAGATAGTTGAAGATAATTGAAGATAGTTGAAGATAGTTGAAGATAATTGAAGATAGTTGAAGATAGTTGAAGATAATTGAAGATAGTTGAAGATAGTTGATGATAATTGAAGATAGTTGAAGATAGTTGAAGATAGTTGAAGATAGTTGATGATAATTGAAGATAGTTGAAGATAGTTGAAGATAGTTGAAGATAGTTGAAGATAGTTGAAGATAGTTGAAGATAGTTGAAGATAGTTGAAGATAGTTGAAGATAGTTGAAGATAGTTGAAGATAGTTGAAGATAGTTGAAGATAGTTGAAGATAGTTGAAGATAGTTGAAGATAGTTGAAGATAGTTGAAGATAGTTGAAGATAGTTGAAGATAGTTGAAGATAGTTGAAGATAGTTGAAGATAGTTGAAGATAGTTGAAGATAGTTGAAGATAGTTGAAGATAATTGAAGATAGTTGAACATAGTTGAAGATAGTTGAAGATAGTTGAAAATAGTTGAAGATAGTTGAAATAGTTGAAAATAATTGAAAATAGTTGAAAATAGTTGAAAATAGTTGAAAATAATTGAAAATAGTTGAAAATAGTTGAAAATAATTGAAAATAGTTGAAAATAGTTGAAAATAATTGAAAATATTTGAAAATCTGTTGAAAATAATTGAAAATAATTGAAAATAATTGAAAATAATTGAAAATAGTTGAAAATAATTGAAAATAATTGAAAATAATTGAAAATAATTGAAAATAATTGAAAATAATTGAAAATAATTGAAAATAATTGAAAATAATTGAAAATGATTTAAAATAATTGAAAATAATTGAAAATGATTGAAAATAATTGAAAATAATTGAAAATAATTGAAAATAATTGAAAATAATTTTAAATAATTGAATATAATTGAATATAATTGAATATAATTGATAAATAATTGAAAATAATTGAAAATAATTATAAATATTTGAAAATAAATGATAAATAATTGAAAATAATTGAAAATAATTGATAATAATTGAAGATAATTGAAGATAATTGAAGATAATTGAAGATAATTGAAGATAATTGAAGATAATTGAAGATAATTGAAGATAATAGAAGATAATTGAAGATAATTGAAAATAATTGAAAATAATTGAAAATAATTGAAAATAATTGAAAATAATTGAAAATAATTATAAATAATTGAAAATAATTGATAAATAATTGAAAATAATTGAAAATAATTGAAAATAATTATAAATAATTGAATATAATTGATAAATAATTGAAAATAATTATAAATATTTGAAAATAATTGATAAATAATTGAAAATAATTGAAAATAATTTAAAATAATTGAAAATAATTGAAAATAATTGAAAATAATTATAAATAATTGAAAATAATTGAAAATAATTGAAAATAATTGAAAATAATTGAAAATAATTGAAAATAATTGAAAATAATTATAAATAATTGAAAATAATTATAAAAAATTGAAAATAATTGTAAATAATTGAAAATAATTGTAAATAATTGAGAATAATTGAAAATAATTGAAAATAATTGAAAATAATTGAAAATAATTGAAAATAATTGAAAATAATTAAAAATAATTGAAAATAATTGAAAATAATTGAAAATAATTTAACATAATTATAAATAATTGATAAATAATTGAAACTAATTGAAAATAATTGAAAATAATTGAAAATAATTGAAAATAATTATAAATAATTGAATATAATTGAATATAATTGAATATAATTGATAAATAATTGAAAATAATTGAAAATAATTATAAATATTTGAAAATAAATGATAAATAATTGAAAATAATTGAAAATAATTGATAATAATTGAAGATAATTGAAGATAATTGAAGATAATTGAAGATAATTGAAGATAATTGAAGATAATTGAAGATAATTGAAGATAATTGAAGATAATTGAAGATACTTGAAAATAATTGAAGATAATTGAAGATAATTGAAGATAATTGAAGATAATTGAAGATAATTGAAGATAATTGAAGATAATAGAAGATAATTGAAGATAACAGAAGATAATAGAAGATAATTGAAGATAATAGAAGATAATAGAAGATAATTGAAGATAATTGAAGATAATTGAAGATAGTTGAAGATAGTTGAAGATAGTTGAAGATAGTTGAAGATAGTTGAAGATAGTTGAAGATAGTTGAAGATAGTTGAAGATAGTTGAAGATAGTTGAAGATAGTTGAAGATAGTTGAAGATAGTTGAAGATAGTTGAAGATAGTTGAAGATAGTTGAAGATAGTTGAAGATAGTTGAAGATAGTTGAAGATAGTTGAAGATAGTTGAAGATAGTTGAAGATAGTTGAAGATAATTGAAGATAGTTGAAAATAATTGAAAATAGTTGAAAATAGTTGAAAATAGTTGAAAATAGTTGAAAATAATTGAAAATAGTTGAAAATAGTTGAAAATAATTGAAAATAGTTGAAAATAGTTGAAAATAATTGAAAATATTTGAAAATAATTGAAAATAATTGAAAATAATTGAAAATAATTGAAAATAATTGAAAATAATTGAAAATAATTGAAAATAATTGAAAATAATTGAAAATAATTGAAAATAATTGAAAATGATTTAAAATAATTGAAAATAATTGAAAATGATTGAAAATAATTGAAAATAATTGAAAATAATTGAAAATGATTGAAAATAATTGAAAATAATTATAAATAATTGAAAATAATTATAAAAAATTGAAAATAATTGTAAATAATTGAAAATAATTGTAAATAATTGAAAATAATTGAAAATAATTGAAAATAATTGAAAATAATTTAACATAATTATAAATAATTGAAAATAATTTATAAATAATTGAAACTAATTGAAAATAATTTAAAATAATTGAAAATAATTTTAAATAATTGAATATAATTGAATATAATTGAATATAATTGATAAATAATTGAAAATAATTGAAAATAATTATAAATATTTGAAAATAAATGATAAATAATTGAAAATAATTGAAAATAATTGATAATAATTGAAGATAATTGAAGATAATTGAAGATAATTGAAGATAATTGAAAATAATTGAAGATAATTGAAGATAATTGAAGATAATTGAAGATAATTGAAGATAATTGAACATAATTGAAAATAATTGAAGATAATTGAAAATAGTTGAAGATAATTGAAGATAATTGAAAATAATTGAAGATAATTGAAGATAATAGAAGATAATAGAAGATAATTGAAGATAATAGAAGATAATAGAAGATAATTGAAGATAATTCAAAATAATTGAAAATAATAGAAGATAATTGAAGATAATTGAAGATAATAGAAGATAATTGAAGATAATTGAAGATAATAGAAGATAATTGAAGATAATTGAAGATAATTGAAAATAATTGAAGATAATTGAAGATAATTGAAAATAATTGAAAATAATTGAAGATAATTGAAAATAATAGAAGATAATTGAAGATAATTGAAAATAATTGAAAATAATTTAAGATAATTGAAAATAATTGAAGATAATTGAAGATAATTGAAGATAATTGAAAATAATTGAAAATAATTGAAAATAATTGAAGATAATTGAAAATAATAGAAGATAATTGAAGATAATTGAAGATAATTGAAGATAATTGAAAATAATTGAAAATAATTTAAGATAATTGAAAATAATTGAAGATAATTGAAGATAATTGAAGATAATTGAAAATAATTGAAAATAATTGAAAATAATTGAAGATAATTGAAAATAATAGAAGATAATTGAAGATAATTGAAGATAATTGAAAATAATTGAAGATACTTGAAGATAATTGAAAATAATTGAAGATAGTTGAAGATAATTGAAAATAATTCAAGATAGTTGAAGATAGTTGAAGATAGTTGAAGATAGTTGAAGATAGTTGAAGATAGTTGAAGATAGTTGAAGATAGTTGAAGATAGTTGAAGATAGTTGAAGATAGTTGAAGATAGTTGAAGATAGTTGAAGATAGTTGAAGATAGTTGAAGATAGTTGAAGATAGTTGAAGATAGTTGAAGATAGTTGAAGATAGTTGAAGATAGTTGAAGATAGTTGAAGATAGTTGAAGATAGTTGAAGATAGTTGAAGATAGTTGAAAATAGTTGAAAATAATTGAAAATAATTGAAAATAGTTGAAAATAATTGAAAATAATTGAAAATAGTTGAAAATAATTGAAAATAGTTGAAAATAATTGAAAATAGTTGAAAATAGTTGAAAATAATTGAAAATAATTGAAAATAATTGAAAATAATTGAAAATAGTTTAAAATAATTGAAAATAGTTGAAAATAATTGAAAATAATTGAAAATAGTTGAAAATAATTGAAAATAGTTGAAAATAGTTGAAAATAGTTGAAAATAATTGAAAATAGTTGAAAATAGTTGAAAATAGTTGAAAATAATTGAAAATAATTGAAAATAGTTGAAAATAGTTGAAAATAATTGAAAATAGTTGAAAATAGTTGAAAATAATTGAAAATAGTTGAAAATAGTTGAAAATAATTGAAAATAGTTGAAAATAGTTGAAAATAATTGAAAATAGTTGAAAATAATTGAAAATAATTGAAAATAGTTGAAAATAGTTGAAAATAATTGAAAATAGTTGAAAATAGTTGAAAATAATTGAAAATAGTTGAAAATAGTTGAAAATAGTTGAAAATAATTGAAAATAATTGAAAATAATTATAAATAATTGAAAATAATTGATAAATAATTGAAAATAATTGAAAATAATTGAAAATAATTGAAAATAATTATAAATAATTGAATATAATTGATAAATAATTGAAAATAATTATAAATATTTGAAAATAATTGATAAATAATTGAAAATAATTGAAAATAATTTAAAATAATTGAAAATAATTGAAAATAATTGAAAATAATTATAAATAATTGAAAATAATTGAAAATAATTGAAAATAATTGAAAATAATTGAAAATAATTGAAAATAATTATAAATAATTGAAAATAATTTATAAATAATTGAAAATAATTGATAAATAATTGAAAATAATTGAAAATAATTGAAAATAATTGAAAATAATTGAAAATAATTGAAAATAATTGAAAATAATTGAAAATAATTGAAAATAATTGAAAATAATTGAAAATAATTGAAAATAATTGAAAATAATTGAAAATAATTGAAAATAATTGAAAATAATTATAAATAATTGAAAATAACAGATAAATAATTGAAAATAATTGAAAATAATTAAAAATAATTGAAAATAATTGAAAATAATTGAAAATAATTGAAAATAATTTAACATAATTATAAATAATTGAAAATAATTGAAAATAATTGAAAATAATTATAAATAATTGAATATAATTGAATATAATTGATAAATAATTGAAAATAATTGAAAATAATTATAAATATTTGAAAATAAATGATAAATAATTGAAAATAATTGAAAATAATTGAAAATAATTGAAAATAATTGAAAATAATTGAAAATAATTGAAAATAATTGAAAATAATTGAAAATAATTGAAAATAATTGAAAATAATTGAAAATAATTGAAAATAATTTAACATAATTATAAATAATTGAAAATAATTGAAAATAATTGAAAATAATTATAAATAATTGAATATAATTGAATATAATTGACAAATAATTGAAAATAATTGAAAATAATTATAAATATTTGAAAATAAATGATAAATAATTGAAAATAATTGAAAATAATTGAAAATAATTGAAAATAATTGAAAATAATTGAAAATAATTGAAAATAATTGAAAATAATTGAAAATAATTGAAAATAATTGAAAATAATTGAAAATAATTGAAAATAATTGAAAATAATTGAAAATAATTGAAAATAATTGAAAATAATTGAAAATAATTGAAAATAATTGAAAATAATTGAAAATAATTGAAAATAATTGAAAATAATTGAAAATAATTGAAAATAATTGAAAATAATTGAAAATAATTGAAAATAATTGAAAATAATTGAAAATAATTTAAAATAATTTAAAATAATTGAAAATAATTGAAAATAATTTAAAATAATTGAAAATAATTGAAAATAATTGAAAATAATTATAAATAATTGAAAATAATTGAAAATAATTGAAAATAATTGAAAATAATTGAAAATAATTGAAAATAATTGAAAATAATTGAAAATAATTGAAAATAATTGAAAATAATTGAAAATAATTGAAAATAATTGAAAATAATTGAAAATAATTGAAAATAATTGAAAATAATTGAAAATAATTGAAAATAATTGAAAATAATTGAAAATAATTGAAAATAATTGAAAATAATTGAAAATAATTGAAAATAATTAAAAATAATTGAAAATAATTGAAAATAATTTAAAATAATTGAAAATAATTGAAAATAATTGAAAATAATTATAAATAATTGAAAATAATTGAAAATAATTGAAAATAATTGAAAATAATTGAAAATAATTGAAAATAATTATAAATAATTGAAAATAATTTATAAATAATTGAAAATAATTGATAAATAATTGAAAATAATTGAAAATAATTGAAAATAATTGAAAATAATTGAAAATAATTGAAAATAATTGAAAATAATTGAAAATAATTGAAAATAATTGAAAATAATTGAAAATAATTGAAAATAATTGAAAATAATTGAAAATAATTGAAAATAATTGAAAATAATTGAAAATAATTGAAAATAATTGAAAATAATTGAAAATAATTGAAAATAATTGAAAATAATTGAAAATAACAGATAAATAATTGAAAATAATTGAAAATAATTAAAAATAATTGAAAATAATTGAAAATAATTGAAAATAATTGAAAATAATTTAACATAATTATAAATAATTGAAAATAATTGAAAATAATTGAAAATAATTATAAATAATTGAATATAATTGAATATAATTGATAAATAATTGAAAATAATTGAAAATAATTATAAATATTTGAAAATAAATGATAAATAATTGAAAATAATTGAAAATAATTGAAAATAATTGAAAATAATTGAAAATAATTGAAAATAATTGAAAATAATTGAAAATAATTGAAAATAATTGAAAATAATTGAAAATAATTGAAAATAATTAAAAATAATTGAAAATAATTGAAAATAATTGAAAATAATTTAACATAATTATAAATAATTGATAAATAATTGAAACTAATTGAAAATAATTGAAAATAATTGAAAATAATTGAAAATAATTGAAAATAATTATAAATAATTGAATATAATTGAATATAATTGAATATAATTGATAAATAATTGAAAATAATTGAAAATAATTATAAATATTTGAAAATAAATGATAAATAATTGAAAATAATTGAAAATAATTGATAATAATTGAAGATAATTGAAGATAATTGAAGATAATTGAAGATAATTGAAGATAATAGAAGATAATTGAAGATAGTTGAAGATAAT
This sequence comes from Andrena bucephala, assembly GCA_947577245.1. Classification (NCBI taxonomy): domain Eukaryota; kingdom Metazoa; phylum Arthropoda; class Insecta; order Hymenoptera; family Andrenidae; genus Andrena; species Andrena bucephala. Next base: position 13,761,168 of record OX387718.1, read on the forward strand.
TGAAGATAGTTGAAGATAGTTGAAGATAATTGAAGATAATTGAAGATAGTTGAAGATAGTTGAAGATAGTTGAAGATAGTTGAAGATAATTGAAGATAATTGAAGATAGTTGAAGATAGTTGAAGATAATTGAAGATAATAGAAGATAATTGGAGATAGTTGAAGATAATTGAAGATAGTTGAAGATAGTTGAAGATAATTGAAGATAGTTGAAGATAGTTGAAGATAATTGAAGATAGTTGAAGATAGTTGAAGATAATTGAAGATAGTTGAAGATAGTTGAAGATAATTGAAGATAGTTGAAGATAGTTGAAGATAGTTGAAGATAATTGAAGATAGTTGAAGATAGTTGAAGATAATTGAAGATAGTTGAAGATAGTTGAAGATAATTGAAGATAGTTGAAGATAGTTGAAGATAATTGAAGATAGTTGAAGATAGTTGATGATAATTGAAGATAGTTGAAGATAGTTGAAGATAGTTGAAGATAGTTGATGATAATTGAAGATAGTTGAAGATAGTTGAAGATAGTTGAAGATAGTTGAAGATAGTTGAAGATAGTTGAAGATAGTTGAAGATAGTTGAAGATAGTTGAAGATAGTTGAAGATAGTTGAAGATAGTTGAAGATAGTTGAAGATAGTTGAAGATAGTTGAAGATAGTTGAAGATAGTTGAAGATAGTTGAAGATAGTTGAAGATAGTTGAAGATAGTTGAAGATAATTGAAGATAGTTGAACATAGTTGAAGATAGTTGAAGATAGTTGAAAATAGTTGAAGATAGTTGAAAATAGTTGAAAATAATTGAAAATAGTTGAAAATAGTTGAAAATAGTTGAAAATAATTGAAAATAGTTGAAAATAGTTGAAAATAATTGAAAATAGTTGAAAATAGTTGAAAATAATTGAAAATATTTGAAAATAGTTGAAAATAATTGAAAATAATTGAAAATAATTGAAAATAATTGAAAATAGTTGAAAATAATTGAAAATAATTGAAAATAATTGAAAATAATTGAAAATAATTGAAAATAATTGAAAATAATTGAAAATAATTGAAAATAATTGAAAATAATTGAAAATGATTTAAAATGATTTAAAATAATTGAAAATAATTGAAAATGATTGAAAATAATTGAAAATAATTGAAAATAATTGAAAATAATTGAAAATAATTTTAAATAATTGAATATAATTGAATATAATTGAATATAATTGATAAATAATTGAAAATAATTGAAAATAATTATAAATATTTGAAAATAAATGATAAATAATTGAAAATAATTGAAAATAATTGATAATAATTGAAGATAATTGAAGATAATTGAAGATAATTGAAGATAATTGAAGATAATTGAAGATAATTGAAGATAATTGAAGATAATTGAAAATAATTGAAAATAATTGAAAATAATTATAAATAATTGAAAATAATTGATAAATAATTGAAAATAATTGAAAATAATTGAAAATAATTGAAAATAATTATAAATAATTGAAGATAATTGAAGATAATTGAAAATACTTGAAAATAATTGAAGATAATTGAAGATAATTGAAAATAATTGAAAATAATTGAAAATAATTGAAGATAATTGAAGATAATTGAAGATAATTGAACATAATTGAAAATAATTGAAGATAATTGAAAATAGTTGAAGATAATTGAAGATAATTGAAAATAATTGAAGATAATTGAAGATAATAGAAGATAATAGAAGATAATTGAAGATAATAGAAGATAATAGAAGATAATTGAAGATAATTCAAAATAATTGAAAATAATAGAAGATAATTGAAGATAATTGAAGATAATAGAAGATAATTGAAGTTAATTGAAGATAATAGAAGATAATTGAAGATAATTGAAGATAATTGAAAATAATTGAAGATAATTGAAGATAATTGAAAATAATTGAAAATAATTGAAGATAATTGAAAATAATAGAAGATAATTGAAGATAATTGAAAATAATTGAAAATAATTTAAGATAATTGAAAATAATTGAAGATAATTGAAGATAATTGAAGATAATTGAAAATAATTGAAAATAATTGAAAATAATTGAAGATAATTGAAAATAATAGAAGATAATTGAAGATAATTGAAGATAATTGAAAATAATTGAAGATACTTGAAGATAATTGAAAATAATTGAAGATAGTTGAAGATAATTGAAAATAATTGAAGATAGTTGAAGATAGTTGAAGATAGTTGAAGATAGTTGAAGATAGTTGAAGATAGTTGAAGATAGTTGAAGATAGTTGAAGATAGTTGAAAATAGTTGAAAATAATTGAAAATAATTGAAAATAGTTGAAAATAATTGAAAATAATTGAAAATAGTTGAAAATGATTGAAAATAGTTGAAAATAGTTGAAAATGATTGAAAATAGTTGAAAATAGTTGAAAATAGTTTAAAATAATTGAAAATAGTTGAAAATAGTTGAAAATAATTGAAAATAATTGAAAATAATTGAAAATAATTGAAAATAGTTTAAAATAATTGAAAATAGTTGAAAATAATTGAAAATAATTGAAAATAGTTGAAAATAATTGAAAATAGTTGAAAATAGTTGAAAATAGTTGAAAATAGTTGAAAATAGTTGAAAATAGTTGAAAATAGTTGAAAATAATTGAAAATAGTTGAAAATAGTTGAAAATAATTGAAAATAGTTGAAAATAGTTGAAAATAGTTGAAAATAATTGAAAATAGTTGAAAATAATTGAAAATAGTTGAAAATAGTTGAAAATAATTGAAAATAGTTGAAAATAATTGAAAATAATTGAAGATAGTTGAAAATAGTTGAAAATAATTGAAAATAGTTGAAAATAGTTGAAAATAATTGAAAATAGTTGAAAATAGTTGAAAATAGTTGAAAATAATTGAAAATAATTGAAAATAATTATAAATAATTGAAAATAATTGATAAATAATTGAAAATAATTGAAAATAATTGAAAATAATTGAAAATAATTATAAATAATTGAATATAATTGATAAATAATTGAAAATAATGATAAATATTTGAAAATAATTGATAAATAATTGAAAATAATTTAAAATAATTTAAAATAATTGAAAATAATTGAAAATAATTGAAAATAATTATAAATAATTGAAAATAATTGAAAATAATTGAAAATAATTGAAAATAATTGAAAATAATTGAAAATAATTGAAAATAATTATAAATAATTGAAAATAATTATAAAAAATTGAAAATAATTGTAAATAATTGAAAATAATTGTAAATAATTGAAAATAATTGAAAATAATTGAAAATAATTGAAAATAATTGAAAATAATTGAAAATAATTAAAAATAATTGAAAATAATTGAAAATAATTTAACATAATTATAAATAATTGAAAATAATTGAATATAATTGAAAATAATTGATAAATAATTGAAAATAATTGAAAATCATTGAAAATAATTGAAAATAATTATAAATAATTGAAAATAATTGATAAATAATTGAAAATAATTGAAAATAATTGAAAATAATTGAAAATAATTGAAAATAATTGAAAATAGTTGAAAATAATTGAAAATAATTGAAAATAATTGAAAATAATTTAACATAATTATAAATAATTGAAAATAATTGATAAATAATTGAAACTAATTGAAAATAATTGAAAATAATTGAAAATAATTGAAAAAAATTGAAAATAATTGAAAATAATTATAAATAATTGAATATAATTGAATATAATTGATAAATAATTGAAAATAATTGAAAATAATAGAAGATAATTGAAGATAATTGAAGATAATTGAAAATAATTGAAGATACTTGAAGATAATTGAAAATAATTGAAGATAGTTGAGGATAATTGAAAATAATTGAAGATAGTTGAAGATAGTTGAAGATAGTTGAAGATAGTTGAAGATAGTTGAAGATAGTTGAAGATAGTTGAAGATAGTTGAAGATAGTTGAAGATAGTTGAAGATATTTGAAGATAGTTGAAGATAGTTGAAGATAGTTGAAGATAGTTGAAGATAGTTGAAGATAGTTGAAGATAGTTGAAGATAGTTGAAGATAGTTGAAGATAGTTGAAGATAGTTGAAGATAGTTGAAGATAGTTGAAGATAGTTGAAGATAGTTGAAAATAGTTGAAAATAATTGAAAATAATTGAAAATAGTTGAAAATAATTGAAAATAATTGAAAATAGTTGAAAATAATTGAAAATAATTGAAAATAGTTGAAAATAATTGAAAATAATTGAAAATAGTTGAAAATGATTGAAAATAGTTGAAAAAAGTTGAAAATGATTGAAAATAGTTGAAAATAGTTGAAAATAGTTGAAAATAATTGAAAATAGTTGAAAATAGTTGAAAATAATTGAAAATAATTGAAAATAATTGAAAATAGTTTAAAATAATTGAAAATAGTTGAAAATAATTGACAATAATTGAAAATAGTTGAAAATAATTGAAAATAGTTGAAAATAGTTGAAAATAATTGAAAATAATTATAAATAATTGAATATAATTGATAAATAATTGAAAATAATTATAAATATTTGAAAATAATTGATAAATAATTGAAAATAATTGAAAATAATTTAAAATAATTGAAAATAATTGAAAATAATTGAAAATAATTATAAATAATTGAAAATAATTGAAAATAATTGAAAATAATTGAAAATAATTGAAAATAATTGAAAATAATTGAAAATAATTGAAAATAATTATAAATAATTGAAAATAATTATAAAAAATTGAAAATAATTGTAAATAATTGAAAATAATTGTAAATAATTGAAAATAATTGAAAATAATTGAAAATAATTGAAAATAATTGAAAATAATTAAAAATAATTGAAAATAATTGAAAATAATTTAACATAACTATAAATAATTGAAAATAATTGAATATAATTGAAAATAATTGATAAATAATTGAAAATAATTGAAAATAATTGAAAATAATTGAAAATAATTATAAATAATTGAAAATAATTGATAAATAATTGAAAATAATTGAAAATAATTGAAAATAATTGAAAATAATTGAAAATAATTGAAAATAATTGAAAATAGTTGAAAATAATTGAAAATAATTGAAAATAATTGAAAATAATTTAACATAATTATAAATAATTGATAAATAATTGAAACTAATTGAAAATAATTGAAAATAATTGAAAATAATTGAAAATAATTGAAAATAATTGAAAATAATTATAAATAATTGAATATAATTGAATATAATTGATAAATAATTGAAAATAATTGAAAATAATTATAAATATTTGAAAATAAATGATAAATAATTGAAAATAATTGAAAATAATTGAAAATAATTGAAAATAATTGAAAATAATTGAAAATAATTGAAAATAATTGAAAATAATTTAAAATAATTGAAAATAATTGAAATAATTGAAAATAATTGAAAATAATTGAAAATAATTGAAAATAATTGAAAATAATTGAAAATAATTGAAAATAATTGAAAATAATTGAAAATAATTGAAAATAATTGAAAATAATTGAAAATAATTGAAAATAATTGAAAATAATTGAAAATAATTGAAAATAATTGAAAATAATTGAAAATAATTGAAAATAATTGAAAATAATTATAAATAATTGAAAATAATTGAAAATAAATGATAAATAATTGAAAATAATTGAAAATAATTGAAAATAATTATAAATAATTGAATATAATTGATAAATAATTGAAAATAATTGATAAATAATTGAAAATAATTATAAATATTTGAAAATAATTGATAAATAATTGAAAATAATTGAAAATAATTGAAAATAATTGAAAATAATTTAAAATAATTGATAATAATTGAAAATAATTGAAAATAATTGAAAATAATTGAAAATAATTGAAAATAATTGAAAATAATTGAAAATAATTGAAAATAATTGAAAATAATTGAAAATAATTGAAAATAATTGAAAATAATTATAAATAATTGAAAATAATTGATAAATAATTGAAAATAATTGAAAATAATTGAAAATAATTATAAATAATTGAATATAATTGATAAATAATTGAAAATAATTGATAAATAATTGAAAATAATTGAAAATAATTTAAAATAATTGAAAATAATTGAAAATAATTGAAAATAATTATAAATAATTGAAAATAATTGAAAATAATTGAAAATAATTGAAAATAATTGAAAATAATTATAAATAATTGAAAATAATTATAAAAAATTGAAAATAATTGTAAATAATTGAAAATAATTGTAAATAATTGAAAATAATTGAAAATAATTGAAAAAAATTGAAAATAATTGAAAATAATTGAAAATAATTAAAAATAATTGAAAATAATTGAAAATAATTTAACATAATTATAAATAATTGAAAATAATTGATAAATAATTGAAACTAATTGAAAATAATTGAAAATAATTGAAAATAATTGAAAATAATTGAAAATAATTATAAATAATTGAATATAATTGAATATAATTGAATATAATTGATAAATAATTGAAAATAATTGAAAATAATTATAAATATTTGAAAATAAATGATAAATAATTGAAAATAATTGAAAATAATTGATAATAATTGAAGATAATTGAAGATAATAGAAGATAATTGAAGATAATTGAAGATAATTGAAGATAATAGAAGATAATTGAAGATAATTGAAGATAATTGAAAATAATTGAAAATAATTGAAGATAATTGAAAATAATAGAAGATAATTGAAGATAATTGAAAATAATTGAAAATAATTGAAAATAATTGAAGATAATTGAAAATAATTGAAGATAATTGAAGATAATTGAAAATAATTGAAAATAATTGAAGATAATTGAAAATAATAGAAGATAATTGAAGATAATTGAAGATAATTGAAAATAAATGAAGATACTTGAAGATAATTGAAAATAATTGAAGATAGTTGAAGATAATTGAAAATAATTGAAGATAGTTGAAGATAATTGAAAATAATTGAAGATAGTTGAAGATAATTGAAGATAGTTGAAGATAGTTGAAGATAATTGAAGATAGTTGAAGATAGTTGAAGATAGTTGAAGATAGTTGAAGATAGTTGAAGATAGTTGAAGATAGTTGAAGATAGTTGAAGATAGTTGAAGATAGTTGAAGATAGTTGAAGATAGTTGAAGATAGTTGAAGATAGTTGAAGATAGTTGAAGATAGTTGAAGATAGTTGAAGATAGTTGAAGATAGTTGAAGATAGTTGAAGATAGTTGAAGATAGTTGAAGATAGTTGAAGATAGTTGAAGATAGTTGAAGATAGTTGAAGATAGTTGAAGATAGTTGAAGATAGTTGAAGATAGTTGAAGATAGTTGAAGATAGTTGAAGATAGTTGAAGATAGTTGAAGATAGTTGAAGATAGTTGAAGATAGTTGAAGATAATTGAAGATAGTTGAACATAGTTGAACATAGTTGAAGATAGTTGAAAATAGTTGAAAATAGTTGAAAATAGTTGAACATAATTGAAAATAGTTGAAAATAATTGAAAATAGTTGAAAATAGTTGAAAATAATTGAAAATAATTGAAAATAATTGAAAATAATTGAAAATAGTTGAAAATAATTGAAAATAATTGAAAATAATTGAAAATAATTGAAAATAATTGAAAATAATTGAAAATCATTGAAAATGATTGAAAATGATTGAAAATGATTGAAAATGATTGAAAATAATTGAAAATAATTGAAAATAATTGAAAATGATTGAAAATAATTGAAAATAATTGAAAATAATTGAAAATAATTGAAAATGATTGAAAATAATTATAAATAATTGAAAATAATTATAAAAAATTGAAAATAATTGTAAATAATTGAAAATAATTGTAAATAATTGAAAATAATTGAAAATAATTGAAAATAATTGAAAATAATTAAAAATAATTGAAAATAATTGAAAATAATTTAACATAATTATAAATAATTGAAAATAATTTATAAATAATTGAAACTAATTGAAAATAATTTAAAATAATTGAAAATAATTTTAAATAATTGAAAATAATTGAAAATAATTGAAAATAATTGAAAATAATTGAAAATAATTGAAAATAATTGAAAATAATTGAAAATAATTGAAAATAATTGAAAATAATTATAAATAATTGAAAATAATTGAAAATAAATGATAAATAATTGAAAATAATTGAAATAATTGAAAATAATTATAAATAATTGAATATAATTGATAAATAATTGAAAATAATTATAAATATTTGAAAATAATTGATAAATAATTGAAAATAATTGAAAATAATTGAAAATAATTGAAAATAATTTAAAATAATTGAAAATAATTGAAAATAATTGAAAATAATTGAAAATAATTGAAAATAATTGAAAATAATTGAAAATAATTGAAAATAATTGAAAATAATTGAAAATAATTGAAAATAATTGAAAATAATTGAAAATAATTATAAATAATTGAAAATAATTGATAAATAATTGAAAATAATAGAAAATAATTGAAAATAATTGAAAATAATTATAAATAATTGAATATAATTGATAAATAATTGAAAATAATTATAAATATTTGAAAATAATTGATAAATAATTGAAAATAATTGAAAATAATTTAAAATAATTGAAAATAATTGAAAATAATTGAAAATAATTATAAATAATTGAAAATAATTGAAAATAATTGAAAATAATTGAAAATAATTGAAAATAATTGAAAATAATTGAAAATAATTATAAATAATTGAAAATAATTATAAAAAATTGAAAATAATTGTAAATAATTGTAAATAATTGTAAATAATTGAAAATAATTGAAAATAATTGAAAATAATTGAAAATAATTGTAAATAATTGAAAATAATTTAAAATAATTTAAAATAATTGAAAATAATTGAAAATAATTGAAAATAATTGAAAATAATTATAAATAATTGAAAATAATTGAAAATAATTGAAAATAATTGAAAATAATTGAAAATAATTGAAAATAATTATAAATAATTGAAAATAATTATAAATAATTGAAAATAATTATAAAAAATTGAAAATAATTGAAAATAATTGAAAATAATTGAAAATAATTGAAAAAAATTGAAAATAATTGAAAATAATTGTAAATAATTGAAAATAATTGAAAATAATTTAAAATAATTGAAAATAATTGAAAATAATTGAAAATAATTGAAAATAATTGAAAATAATTGAAAATAATTGAAAATAATTGAAAATAATTGAAAATAATTATAAATAATTGAAAATAATTGAAAATAATTGAAAATAATTGAAAATAATTGAAAATAATTGAAAATAATTGAAAATAATTGAAAATAATTATAAATAATTGAAAATAATTATAAAAAATTGAAAATAATTGTAAATAATTGAAAATAATTGTAAATAATTGAAAATAATTGAAAATAATTGAAAAAAATTGAAAATAATTGAAAATAATTGTAAATAATTGAAAATAATTGAAAATAATTTAAAATAATTGAAAATAATTGAAAATAATTGAAAATAATTATAAATAATTGAAAATAATTGAAAATAATTGAAAATAATTGAAAATAATTGAAAATAATTATAAATAATTGAAAATAATTATAAAAAATTGAAAATAATTGTAAATAATTGAAAATAATTGAAAATAATTGAAAAAAATTGAAAATAATTGAAAATAATTGTAAATAATTGAAAATAATTGAAAATAATTTAAAATAATTGAAAATAATTGAAAATAATTGAAAATAATTGAAAATAATTGAAAATAATTGAAAATAATTGAAAATAATTGAAAATAATTGAAAATAATTGAAAATAATTGAAAATAATTGAAAATAATTGAAAATAATTATAAATAATTGAAAATAATTGAAAATAAATGATAAATAATTGAAAATAATTGAAATAATTGAAAATAATTATAAATAATTGAATATAATTGATAAATAATTGAAAATAATTATAAATATTTGAAAATAATTGATAAATAATTGAAAATAATTGAAAATAATTGAAAATAATTGAAAATAATTTAAAATAATTGAAAATAATTGAAAATAATTGAAAATAATTGAAAATAATTGAAAATAATTGAAAATAATTGAAAATAATTGAAAATAATAGAAAATAATTGAAAATAATTGAAAATAATTATAAATAATTGAATATAATTGATAAATAATTGAAAATAATTATAAATATTTGAAAATAATTGATAAATAATTGAAAATAATTGAAAATAATTTAAAATAATTGAAAATAATTGAAAATAATTGAAAATAATTATAAATAATTGAAAATAATTGAAAATAATTGAAAATAATTGAAAATAATTGAAAATAATTGAAAATAATTGAAAATAATTATAAATAATTGAAAATAATTATAAAAAATTGAAAATAATTGTAAATAATTGTAAATAATTGTAAATAATTGTAAATAATTGAAAATAATTGAAAATAATTGAAAATAATTGAAAATAATTGTAAATAATTGAAAATAATTTAAAATAATTTAAAATAATTGAAAATAATTGAAAATAATTGAAAATAATTGAAAATAATTATAAATAATTGAAAATAATTGAAAATAATTGAAAATAATTGAAAATAATTGAAAATAATTGAAAATAATTATAAATAATTGAAAATAATTATAAATAATTGAAAATAATTATAAAAAATTGAAAATAATTGTAAATAATTGAAAATAATTGAAAATAATTGAAAAAAATTGAAAATAATTGAAAATAATTGTAAATAATTGAAAATAATTGAAAATAATTTAAAATAATTGAAAATAATTGAAAATAATTGAAAATAATTGAAAATAATTGAAAATAATTGAAAATAATTGAAAATAATTGAAAATAATTGAAAATAATTATAAATAATTGAAAATAATTGAAAATAATTGAAAATAATTGAAAATAATTGAAAATAATTGAAAATAATTGAAAATAATTATAAATAATTGAAAATAATTATAAAAAATTGAAAATAATTGTAAATAATTGAAAATAATTGTAAATAATTGAAAATAATTGAAAATAATTGAAAAAAATTGAAAATAATTGAAAATAATTGTAAATAATTGAAAATAATTGAAAATAATTTAAAATAATTGAAAATAATTGAAAATAATTGAAAATAATTATAAATAATTGAAAATAATTGAAAATAATTGAAAATAATTGAAAATAATTGAAAATAATTATAAATAATTGAAAATAATTATAAAAAATTGAAAATAATTGTAAATAATTGAAAATAATTGAAAATAATTGAAAAAAATTGAAAATAATTGAAAATAATTGTAAATAATTGAAAATAATTGAAAATAATTTAAAATAATTGAAAATAATTGAAAATAATTGAAAATAATTGAAAATAATTGAAAATAATTGAAAATAATTGAAAATAATTGAAAATAATTGAAAATAATTGAAAATAATTGAAAATAATTGAAAATAATTATAAATAATTGAATATAATTGAATATAATTGAATATAATTGATAAATAATTGAAAATAATTGAAAATAATTATAAATATTTGAAAATAAATGATAAATAATTGAAAATAATTGAAAATAATTGATAATAATTGAAGATAATTGAAGATAATTGAAGATAATTGAAGATAATTGACGATAATTGAAGATAATTGAAGATAATTGAAGATAATTGAAAATACTTGAAAATAATTGAAGATAATTGAAGATAATTGAAAATAATTGAAAATAATTGAAAATAATTGAAGATAATTGAAGATAATTGAAGATAATTGAAAATAATTGAAAATAATTGAAAATAATTGAAAATAATTGAAGATAATTGAAGATAATTGAAGATAATTGAAGATAATTGAAGATAATTGAAGATAATAGAAGATAATTGAAGATAATAGAAGATAATAGAAGATAATTGAAGATAATTGAAAATAATTGAAAATAATAGAAGATAATTGAAGATAATTGAAGATAATAGAAGATAATTGAAGATAATTGAAGATAATAGAAGATAATTGAAGATAATTGAAGATAATTGAAGATAATAGAAGATAATTGAAGATAATTGAAAATAATTGAAAATAATTGAAGATAATTGAAAATAATAGAAGATAATTGAAGATAATTGAAAATAATTGAAAATAATTGAAGATAATTGAAGATAATTGAAAATAATTGAAGATAATTGAAGATAATTGAAAATAATTGAAAATAATTGAAGATAATTGAAAATAATAGAAGATAATTGAAGATAATTGAAGATAATTGAAAATAATTGAAGATACTTGAAGATAATTGAAAATAATTGAAGATAGTTGAAGATAATTGAAAATAATTGAAGATAGTTGAAGATAATTGAAAATAATTGAAGATAGTTGAAGATAATTGAAAATAATTGAAGATAGTTGAAGATAATTGAAGATAGTTGAAGATAGTTGAAGATAATTGAAGATAGTTGAAGATAGTTGAAGATAGTTGAAGATAGTTGAAGATAGTTGAAGATAGTTGAAGATAGTTGAAGATAGTTGAAGATAGTTGAAGATAGTTGAAGATAGTTGAAGATAGTTGAAGATAGTTGAAGATAGTTGAAGATAGTTGAAGATAGTTGAAGATAGTTGAAGATAGTTGAAGATAGTTGAAGATAGTTGAAGATAGTTGAAGATAGTTGAAGATAGTTGAAGATAGTTGAAGATAGTTGAAGATAGTTGAAGATAGTTGAAGATAGTTGAAGATAGTTGAAGATAGTTGAAGATAGTTGAAGATAGTTGAAGATAGTTGAAGATAGTTGAAGATAGTTGAAGATAGTTGAAGATAGTTGAAGATAGTTGAAGATAGTTGAAGATAGTTGAAGATAGTTGAAGATAGTTGAAGATAATTGAAGATAGTTGAACATAGTTGAACATAGTTGAAGATAGTTGAAAATAGTTGAAAATAGTTGAAAATAGTTGAACATAATTGAAAATAGTTGAAAATAATTGAAAATAGTTGAAAATAGTTGAAAATAATTTAAAATAATTGAAAATAATTGAAAATAATTGAAAATAGTTGAAAATAATTGAAAATAATTGAAAATAATTGAAAATAATTGAAAATAATTGAAAATAATTGAAAATCATTGAAAATGATTGAAAATGATTGAAAATGATTGAAAATGATTGAAAATAATTGAAAATAATTGAAAATAATTGAAAATGATTGAAAATAATTGAAAATAATTGAAAATAATTGAAAATAATTGAAAATGATTGAAAATAATTATAAATAATTGAAAATAATTATAAAAAATTGAAAATAATTGTAAATAATTGAAAATAATTGTAAATAATTGAAAATAATTGAAAATAATTGAAAATAATTGAAAATAATTAAAAATAATTGAAAATAATTGAAAATAATTTAACATAATTATAAATAATTGAAAATAATTTATAAATAATTGAAACTAATTGAAAATAATTTAAAATAATTGAAAATAATTTTAAATAATTGAAAATAATTGAAAATAATTGAAAATAATTGAAAATAATTGAAAATAATTGAAAATAATTGAAAATAATTGAAAATAATTGAAAATAATTGAAAATAATTATAAATAATTGAAAATAATTGAAAATAAATGATAAATAATTGAAAATAATTGAAATAATTGAAAATAATTATAAATAATTGAATATAATTGATAAATAATTGAAAATAATTATAAATATTTGAAAATAATTGATAAATAATTGAAAATAATTGAAAATAATTGAAAATAATTGAAAATAATTTAAAATAATTGAAAATAATTGAAAATAATTGAAAATAATTGAAAATAATTGAAAATAATTGAAAATAATTGAAAATAATTGAAAATAATTGAAAATAATTGAAAATAATTGAAAATAATTGAAAATAATTGAAAATAATTATAAATAATTGAAAATAATTGATAAATAATTGAAAATAATAGAAAATAATTGAAAATAATTGAAAATAATTATAAATAATTGAATATAATTGATAAATAATTGAAAATAATTATAAATATTTGAAAATAATTGATAAATAATTGAAAATAATTGAAAATAATTTAAAATAATTGAAAATAATTGAAAATAATTGAAAATAATTATAAATAATTGAAAATAATTGAAAATAATTGAAAATAATTGAAAATAATTGAAAATAATTGAAAATAATTGAAAATAATTATAAATAATTGAAAATAATTATAAAAAATTGAAAATAATTGTAAATAATTGTAAATAATTGTAAATAATTGAAAATAATTGAAAATAATTGAAAATAATTGAAAATAATTGTAAATAATTGAAAATAATTTAAAATAATTTAAAATAATTGAAAATAATTGAAAATAATTGAAAATAATTGAAAATAATTATAAATAATTGAAAATAATTGAAAATAATTGAAAATAATTGAAAATAATTGAAAATAATTGAAAATAATTATAAATAATTGAAAATAATTATAAATAATTGAAAATAATTATAAAAAATTGAAAATAATTGAAAATAATTGAAAATAATTGAAAATAATTGAAAAAAATTGAAATAATTGAAAATAATTGTAAATAATTGAAAATAATTGAAAATAATTTAAAATAATTGAAAATAATTGAAAATAATTGAAAATAATTGAAAATAATTGAAAATAATTGAAAATAATTGAAAATAATTGAAAATAATTGAAAATAATTATAAATAATTGAAAATAATTGAAAATAATTGAAAATAATTGAAAATAATTGAAAATAATTGAAAATAATTGAAAATAATTGAAAATAATTATAAATAATTGAAAATAATTATAAAAAATTGAAAATAATTGTAAATAATTGAAAATAATTGTAAATAATTGAAAATAATTGAAAATAATTGAAAAAATTGAAAATAATTGAAAATAATTGTAAATAATTGAAAATAATTGAAAATAATTTAAATAATTGAAAATAATTGAAAATAATTGAAAATAATTATAAATAATTGAAAATAATTGAAATAATTGAAAATAATTGAAAATAATTGAAAATAATTATAAATAATTGAAAATAATTATAAAAATTGAAAATAATTGTAAATAATTGAAAATAATTGAAAATAATTGAAAAAATTGAAAATAATTGAAAATAATTGTAAATAATTGAAATAATTGAAAATAATTTAAATAATTGAAAATAATTGAAAATAATTGAAAATAATTGAAAATAATTGAAAATAATTGAAAATAATTGAAAATAATTGAAATAATTGAAAATAATTGAAAATAATTGAAAATAATTGAAAATAATTGAAAATAATTATAAATAATTGAAAATAATTGAAAATAAATGATAAATAATTGAAAATAATTGAAATAATTGAAAATAATTATAAATAATTGAATATAATTGATAATAATTGAAAATAATTATAAATATTTGAAAATAATTGATAAATAATTGAAAATAATTGAAATAATTGAAATAATTGAAAATAATTTAAAATAATTGAAAATAATGAAAATAATTGAAAATAATTGAAATAATTGAAATAATTGAAAATAATTGAAAATAATTGAAATAATAGAAAATAATTGAAAATAATTGAAATAATTAAAATAATTGAATATAATTGATAAATAATGAAAATAATTATAATATTTGAAAATAATTGATAAATAATTGAAAATAATTGAAAATAATTTAAAATAATTGAAATAATTGAAAATAATTGAAAATAATTATAAATAATTGAAAATAATTGAAAATAATTGAAAATAATTGAAAATAATTGAAATAATTGAAATAATTGAAAATAATTATAAATAATTGAAAATAATTATAAAAATTGAAAATAATTGTAAATAATTGTAAATAATTGTAAATAATTGTAAATAATTGAAAATAATTGAAAATAATTGAAAATAATTGAAAATAATTGTAAATAATTGAAAATAATTTAAAATAATTTAAAATAATTGAAAATAATTGAAAATAATTGAAAATAATTGAAAATAATTATAAATAATTGAAAATAATTGAAAATAATTGAAAATAATTGAAAATAATTGAAATAATTGAAATAATTATAAATAATTGAAAATAATTATAAATAATTGAAAATAATTATAAAAATTGAAAATAATTGTAAATAATTGAAAATAATTGAAAATAATTGAAAAAAATTGAAAATAATTGAAAATAATTGTAAATAATTGAAATAATTGAAAATAATTTAAAATAATTGAAATAATTGAAATTGAATAATTGAAAATAATTGAAAATAATTGAAAATAATTGAAAATAATTGAAAATAATTGAAAATAATTATAAATAATTGAAAATAATTGAAAATAATTGAAAATAATTGAAAATAATTGAAAATAATTGAAAATAATTGAAAATAATTATAAATAATTGAAAATAATTATAAAAAATTGAAAATAATTGTAAATAATTGAAAATAATTGTAAATAATTGAAAATAATTGAAAATAATTGAAAAAAATTGAAAATAATTGAAAATAATTGTAAATAATTGAAAATAATTGAAAATAATTTAAAATAATTGAAAATAATTGAAAATAATTGAAAATAATTATAAATAATTGAAAATAATTGAAAATAATTGAAAATAATTGAAAATAATTGAAAATAATTATAAATAATTGAAAATAATTATAAAAAATTGAAAATAATTGTAAATAATTGAAAATAATTGAAAATAATTGAAAAAAATTGAAAATAATTGAAAATAATTGTAAATAATTGAAAATAATTGAAAATAATTTAAAATAATTGAAAATAATTGAAAATAATTGAAAATAATTGAAAATAATTGAAAATAATTGAAAATAATTGAAAATAATTGAAAATAATTGAAAATAATTGAAAATAATTGAAAATAATTGAAAATAATTATAAATAATTGAATATAATTGAATATAATTGAATATAATTGATAAATAATTGAAAATAATTGAAAATAATTATAAATATTTGAAAATAAATGATAAATAATTGAAAATAATTGAAAATAATTGATAATAATTGAAGATAATTGAAGATAATTGAAGATAATTGAAGATAATTGACGATAATTGAAGATAATTGAAGATAATTGAAGATAATTGAAAATACTTGAAAATAATTGAAGATAATTGAAGATAATTGAAAATAATTGAAAATAATTGAAAATAATTGAAGATAATTGAAGATAATTGAAGATAATTGAAAATAATTGAAAATAATTGAAAATAATTGAAAATAATTGAAGATAATTGAAGATAATTGAAGATAATTGAAGATAATTGAAGATAATTGAAGATAATAGAAGATAATTGAAGATAATAGAAGATAATAGAAGATAATTGAAGATAATTGAAAATAATTGAAAATAATAGAAGATAATTGAAGATAATTGAAGATAATAGAAGATAATTGAAGATAATTGAAGATAATAGAAGATAATTGAAGATAATTGAAGATAATTGAAGATAATAGAAGATAATTGAAGATAATTGAAAATAATTGAAAATAATTGAAGATAATTGAAAATAATAGAAGATAATTGAAGATAATTGAAAATAATTGAAAATAATTGAAGATAATTGAAGATAATTGAAAATAATTGAAGATAATTGAAGATAATTGAAAATAATTGAAAATAATTGAAGATAATTGAAAATAATAGAAGATAATTGAAGATAATTGAAGATAATTGAAAATAATTGAAGATACTTGAAGATAATTGAAAATAATTGAAGATAGTTGAAGATAATTGAAAATAATTGAAGATAGTTGAAGATAATTGAAAATAATTGAAGATAGTTGAAGATAATTGAAGATAGTTGAAGATAGTTGAAGATAATTGAAGATAGTTGAAGATAGTTGAAGATAGTTGAAGATAGTTGAAGATAGTTGAAGATAGTTGAAGATAGTTGAAGATAGTTGAAGATAGTTGAAGATAGTTGAAGATAGTTGAAGATAGTTGAAGATAGTTGAAGATAGTTGAAGATAGTTGAAGATAGTTGAAGATAGTTGAAGATAGTTGAAGATAGTTGAAGATAGTTGAAGATAGTTGAAGATAGTTGAAGATAGTTGAAGATAGTTGAAGATAGTTGAAGATAGTTGAAGATAGTTGAAGATAGTTGAAGATAGTTGAAGATAGTTGAAGATAGTTGAAGATAGTTGAAGATAGTTGAAGATAGTTGAAGATAGTTGAAGATAGTTGAAGATAGTTGAAGATAGTTGAAGATAGTTGAAGATAGTTGAAGATAGTTGAAGATAGTTGAAGATAGTTGAAGATAGTTGAAGATAGTTGAAGATAGTTGAAGATAGTTGAAGATAGTTGAAGATAGTTGAAGATAGTTGAAGATAGTTGAAGATAGTTGAAGATAGTTGAAGATAGTTGAAGATAGTTGAAGATAGTTGAAGATAGTTGAAGATAGTTGAAGATAGTTGAAGATAGTTGAAGATAGTTGAAGATAGTTGAAGATAGTTGAAGATAGTTGAAGATAGTTGAAGATAGTTGAAGATAGTTGAAGATAGTTGAAGATAGTTGAAGATAGTTGAAGATAATTGAAGATAGTTGAAGATAATTGAAGATAGTTGAAGATAGTTGAAGATAGTTGAAGATAGTTGAAGATAGTTGAAAATAGTTGAAAATAATTGAAAATAGTTGAAAATAGTTGAAAATAATTGAAAATAGTTGAAAATAATTGAAAATAGTTGAAAATAGTTTAAAATAATTGAAAATAATTGAAAATAATTGAAAATAGTTGAAAATAATTGAAAATAATTGAAAATAATTGAAAATAATTGAAAATAATTGAAAATAATTGAAAATAATTGAAAATGATTGAAAATCATTGAAAATGATTGAAAATAATTGAAAATAATTGAAAATGATTGAAAATAATTGAAAATAATTGAAAATAATTGAAAATGATTGAAAATAATTGAAAATAATTATAAATAATTGAAAATAATTATAAAAAATTGAAAATAATTGTAAATAATTGAAAATAATTGTAAATAATTGAAAATAATTGAAAATAATTGAAAATAATTGAAAATAATTAAAAATAATTGAAAATAATTGAAAATAATTTAACATAATTATAAATAATTGAAAATAATTTATAAATAATTGAAACTAATTGAAAATAATTTAAAATAATTGAAAATAATTTTAAATAATTGAAAATAATTGAAAATAATTGAAAATAATTGAAAATAATTGAAAATAATTGAAAATAATTGAAAATAATTGAAAATAATTATAAATAATTGAAAATAATTGAAAATAAATGATAAATAATTGAAAATAATTGAAAATAATTGAAAATAATTATAAATAATTGAATATAATTGATAAATAATTGAAAATAATTATAAATATTTGAAAATAATTGATAAATAATTGAAAATAATTGAAAATAATTGAAAATAATTTAAAATAATTGAAAATAATTGAAAATAATTGAAAATAATTGAAAATAATTGAAAATAATTGAAAATAATTGAAAATAATTGAAAATAATTGAAAATAATTGAAAATAATTATAAATAATTGAAAATAATTGATAAATAATTGAAAATAATTGAAAATAATTGAAAATAATTGAAAATAATTATAAATAATTGAATATAATTGATAAATAATTGAAAATAATTATAAATATTTGAAAATAATTGATAAATAATTGAAAATAATTGAAAATAATTTAAAATAATTGAAAATAATTGAAAATAATTATAAATAATTGAAAATAATTGAAAATAATTGAAAATAATTGAAAATAATTGAAAATAATTGAAAATAATTGAAAATAATTGAAAATAATTGAAAATAATTATAAATAATTGAAAATAATTATAAAAAATTGAAAATAATTGTAAATAATTGAAAATAATTGTAAATAATTGAAAATAATTGAAAATAATTGAAAAAAATTGAAAATAATTGAAAATAATTGTAAATAATTGAAAATAATTTAAAATAATTGAAAATAATTGAAAATAATTGATAAATAATTGAAAATAATTGAAAATAATTGAAAATAATTGAAAATAATTATAAATAATTGAATATAATTGATAAATAATTGAAAATAATTATAAATATTTGAAAATAATTGATAAATAATTGAAAATAATTGAAAATAATTTAAAATAATTGAAAATAATTGAAAATAATTATAAATAATTGAAAATAATTGAAAATAATTGAAAATAATTGAAAATAATTGAAAATAATTGAAAATAATTGAAAATAATTATAAATAATTGAAAATAATTATAAAAAATTGAAAATAATTGTAAATAATTGAAAATAATTGTAAATAATTGAAAATAATTGAAAATAATTGAAAATAATTGAAAATAGTTGAAAATAATTGAAAATAATTGAAAATAATTGAAAATAATTGAAAATAATTGAAAATAATTGAAAATGATTGAAAATAATTGAAAATGATTGAAAATAATTGAAAATAATTGAAAATGATTGAAAATAATTGAAAATAATTGAAAATAATTGAAAATAATTGAAAATAATTGAAAATAATTATAAATAATTGAAAATAATTATAAAAAATTGAAAATAATTGTAAATAATTGAAAATAATTGTAAATAATTGAAAATAATTGAAAATAATTGAAAATAATTGAAAATAATTAAAAATAATTGAAAATAATTGAAAATAATTTAACAAATTATAAATAATTGAAAATAATTTATAAATAATTGAAACTAATTGAAAATAATTTAAAATAATTGAAAATAATTTTAAATAATTGAAAATAATTGAAAATAATTGAAAATAATTGAAAATAATTGAAAATAATTGAAAATAATTGAAAATAATTGAAAATAATTGAAAATAATTGAAAATAATTGAAAATAATTATAAATAATTGAAAATAATTGAAAATAAATGATAAATAATTGAAAATAATTGAAAATAATTGAAAATAATTATAAATAATTGAATATAATTGATAAATAATTGAAAATAATTATAAATATTTGAAAATAATTGATAAATAATTGAAAATAATTGAAAATAATTGAAAATAATTGAAAATAATTTAAAATAATTGAAAATAATTGAAAATAATTGAAAATAATTGAAAATAATTGAAAATAATTGAAAATAATTGAAAATAATTGAAAATAATTGAAAATAATTGAAAATAATTATAAATAATTGAAAATAATTGATAAATAATTGAAAATAATTGAAAATAATTGAAAATAATTGAAAATAATTATAAATAATTGAATATAATTGATAAATAATTGAAAATAATTAAAAATAATTGAAAATAATTGAAAATAATTTAACATAATTATAAATAATTGAAAATAATTGATAAATAATTGAAACTAATTGAAAATAATTGAAGATAATTGAAAATAATTGAAGATAATTGAAGATAATTGAAGATAATTGAAGATAATAGAAGATAATAGAAGATAATTGAAGATAATAGAAGATAATAGAAGATAATTGAAAATAATTGAAAATAATAGAAGATAATAGAAGATAATTGAAGATAATAGAAGATAATTGAAGATAATTGAAGATAATAGAAGATAATTGAAGATAATTGAAGATAATTGAAGATAATAGAAGATAATTGAAGATAATTGAAGATAATTGAAAATAATTGAAAATAATTGAAGATAATTGAAAATAATAGAAGATAATTGAAGATAATTGAAAATAATTGAAAATAATTGAAAATAATTGAAGATAATTGAAAATAATTGAAGATAATTGAAGATAATTGAAAATAATTGAAAATAATTGAAGATAATTGAAAATGATTGAAAATAATTGAAAATAATTGAAAATGATTGAAAATAATTGAAAATAATTGAAAATAATTGAAAATAATTGAAAATGATTGAAAATAATTGAAAATAATTATAAATAATTGAAAATAATTATAAAAAATTGAAAATAATTGTAAATAATTGAAAATAATTGTAAATAATTGAAAATAATTGAAAATAATTGAAAATAATTGAAAATAATTAAAAATAATTGAAAATAATTGAAAATAATTTAACATAATTATAAATAATTGAAAATAATTTATAAATAATTGAAACTAATTGAAAATAATTTAAAATAATTGAAAATAATTTTAAATAATTGAATATAATTGAATATAATTGAATATAATTGATAAATAATTGAAAATAATTGAAAATAATTATAAATATTTGAAAATAAATGATAAATAATTGAAAATAATTGAAAATAATTGATAATAATTGAAGATAATTGAAGATAATTGAAGATAATTGAAGATAATTGAAGATAATTGAAGATAATTGAAGATAATTGAAGATAATTGAAGATAATTGAAAATACTTGAAAATAATTGAAGATAATTGAAAATAATTAAAAATAATTGAAAATAATTGAAAATAATTTAACATAATTATAAATAATTGAAAATAATTGATAAATAATTGAAACTAATTGAAAATAATTGAAAATAATTGAAAATAATTGAAAATAATTGAAAATAATTGAAAATAATTGAAAATAATTGAAAATAATTGAAAATAATTGAAAATAGTTGAAAATAATTGAAAATAATTGAAAATAATTGAAAATAATTGAAAATAATTGAAAATAATTGAAAATAATTATAAATAATTGAAAATAATTGATAAATAATTGAAAATAATTGAAAATAATTGAAAATAATTGAAAATAATTATAAATAATTGAATATAATTGATAAATAATTGAAAATAATTATAAATATTTGAAAATAATTGATAAATAATTGAATATAATTGAAAATAATTTAAAATAATTTAAAATAATTTAAAATAATTGAAAATAATTATAAATAATTGAAAATAATTGAAAATAATTGAAAATAATTGAAAATAATTGAAAATAATTGAAAATAATTGAAAATAATTATAAATAATTGAAAATAATTATAAAAAATTGAAAATAATTGTAAATAATTGAAAATAATTGTAAATAATTGAAAATAATTGAAAATAATTGAAAATAATTGAAAATAATTGAAAATAATTGAAAATAATTAAAAATAATTGAAAATAATTGAAAATAATTTAACATAATTATAAATAATTGAAAATAATTGAATATAATTGAAAATAATTGATAAATAATTGAAAATAATTGAAAATAATTGAAAATAATTGAAAATAATTGAAAATAATTGAAAATAATTATAAATAATTGAAAATAATTGATAAATAATTGAAAATGATTGAAAATAATTGAAAATAATTGAAAATAATTGAAAATAATTGAAAATAATTGAAGATAATAGAAGATAATAGAAGATAATTGAAGATAATAGAAGATAATAGAAGATAATTGAAGATAATTGAAAATAATTGAAAATAATAGAAGATAATTGAAGATAATTGAAGATAATAGAAGATAATTGAAGATAATTGAAGATAATAGAAGATAATTGAAGATAATTGAAGATAATTGAAGATAATAGAAGATAATTGAAGATAATTGAAGATAATTGAAAATAATTGAAAATAATTGAAGATAATTGAAAATAATAGAAGATAATTGAAGATAATTGAAAATAATTGAAAATAATTGAAAATAATTGAAGATAATTGAAAATAATTGAAGATAATTGAAGATAATTGAAAATAATTGAAAATAATTGAAGATAATTGAAAATGATTGAAAATAATTGAAAATAATTGAAAATGATTGAAAATAATTGAAAATAATTGAAAATAATTGAAAATAATTGAAAATGATTGAAAATAATTGAAAATAATTATAAATAATTGAAAATAATTATAAAAAATTGAAAATAATTGTAAATAATTGAAAATAATTGTAAATAATTGAAAATAATTGAAAATAATTGAAAATAATTGAAAATAATTAAAAATAATTGAAAATAATTGAAAATAATTTAACATAATTATAAATAATTGAAAATAATTTATAAATAATTGAAACTAATTGAAAATAATTTAAAATAATTGAAAATAATTTTAAATAATTGAATATAATTGAATATAATTGAATATAATTGATAAATAATTGAAAATAATTGAAAATAATTATAAATATTTGAAAATAAATGATAAATAATTGAAAATAATTGAAAATAATTGATAATAATTGAAGATAATTGAAGATAATTGAAGATAATTGAAAATAATTGAAGATAATTGAAGATAATTGAAGATAATTGAAGATAATTGAAGATAATTGAAAATACTTGAAAATAATTGAAGATAATTGAAAATAATTAAAAATAATTGAAAATAATTGAAAATAATTTAACATAATTATAAATAATTGAAAATAATTGATAAATAATTGAAACTAATTGAAAATAATTGAAAATAATTGAAAATAATTGAAAATAATTGAAAATAATTGAAAATAATTGAAAATAATTGAAAATAGTTGAAAATAATTGAAAATAATTGAAAATAATTGAAAATAATTGAAAATAATTGAAAATAATTGAAAATAATTATAAATAATTGAAAATAATTGATAAATAATTGAAAATAATTGAAAATAATTGAAAATAATTATAAATAATTGAATATAATTGATAAATAATTGAAAATAATTATAAATATTTGAAAATAATTGATAAATAATTGAAAATAATTGAAAATAATTTAAAATAATTGAAAATAATTTAAAATAATTGAAAATAATTGAAAATAATTGAAAATAATTATAAATAATTGAAAATAATTGAAAATAATTGAAAATAATTGAAAATAATTGAAAATAATTGAAAATAATTGAAAATAATTATAAATAATTGAAAATAATTATAAAAAATTGAAAATAATTGTAAATAATTGAAAATAATTGTAAATAATTGAAAATAATTGAAAATAATTGAAAATAATTGAAAATAATTGAAAATAATTGAAAATAATTAAAAATAATTGAAAATAATTGAAAATAATTTAACATAATTATAAATAATTGAAAATAATTGAATATAATTGAAAATAATTGATAAATAATTGAAAATAATTGAAAATAATTGAAAATAATTGAAAATAATTGAAAATAATTATAAATAATTGAAAATAATTGATAAATAATTGAAAATAATTGAAAATAATTGAAAATAATTGAAAATAATTGAAAATAATTGAAAATAATTGAAAATAATTGAAAATAATTGAAAATAATTGAAAATATCTGAAAATAATTGAAAATGATTGAAAATAATTGAAAATGATTGAAAATAATTGAAAATAATTGAAAATGATTGAAAATAATTGAAAATAATTGAAAATAATTGAAAATAATTGAAAATAATTATAAATAATTGAATATAATTGAATATAATTGATAAATAATTGAAAATAATTGAAAATAATTATAAATATTTGAAAATAAATGATAAATAATTGAAAATAATTGAAAATAATTGAAAATAATTGAAAATAATTGAAAATAATTGAAAATAATTGAAAATAATTGAAAATAATTGAAAATAATTGAAAATAATTGAAAATAATTGAAAATAATTGAAAATAATTGAAAATAATTGAAAATAATTGAAAATAATTGAAAATAATTGAAAATAATTGAAAATAATTGAAAATAATTGAAAATAATTGAAAATAATTGAAAATAATTGAAAATAATTGAAAATAATTGAAAATAATTATAAATAATTGAAAATAATTGAAAATAAATGATAAATAATTGAAAATAATTGAAAATAATTGAAAATAATTATAAATAATTGAATATAATTGATAAATAATTGAAAATAATTATAAATATTTGAAAATAATTGATAAATAATTGAAAATAATTGAAAATAATTGAAAATAATTGAAAATAATTTAAAATAATTGAAAATAATTGAAAATAATTGAAAATAATTGAAAATAATTGAAAATAATTGAAAATAATTGAAAATAATTGAAAATGATTGAAAATGATTGAAAATAATTGAAAATAATTATAAATAATTGAAAATAATTATAAAAAATTGAAAATAATTGTAAATAATTGAAAATAATTGTAAATAATTGAAAATAATTGAAAATAATTGAAAATAATTAAAAATAATTGAAAATAATTGAAAATAATTTAACATAATTATAAATAATTGAAAATAATTTATAAATAATTGAAACTACTTGAAAATAATTTAAAATAATTGAAAATAATTTTAAATAATTGAATATAATTGAATATAATTGAATATAATTGATAAATAATTGAAAATAATTGAAAATAATTATAAATATTTGAAAATAAATGATAAATAATTGAAAATAATTGAAAATAATTGATAATAATTGAAGATAATTGAAGATAATTGAAGATAATTGAAGATAATTGAAGATAATTGAAGATAATTGAAGATAATTGAAGATAATTGAAGATAATTGAAGATAATTGAAAATACTTGAAAATAATTGAAGATAATTGAAGATAATTGAAAATAATTGAAAATAATTGAAAATAATTGAAGATAATTGAAGATAATTGAAGATAATTGAAAATAATTGAAAATAATTGAAGATAATTGAAAATAGTTGAAGATAATTGAAGATAATTGAAAATAATTGAAGATAATTGAAGATAATAGAAGATAATAGAAGATAATTGAAGATAATAGAAGATAATAGAAGATAATTGAAGATAATTCAAAATAATTGAAAATAATAGAAGATAATTGAAGATAATTGAAGATAATAGAAGATAATTGAAGATAATTGAAGATAATAGAAGATAATTGAAGATAATTGAAGATAATTGAAAATAATTGAAGATAATTGAAGATAATTGAAAATAATTGAAGATAGTTGAAGATAGTTGAAGATAGTTGAAGATAGTTGAAGATAGTTGAAGATAGTTGAAGATAGTTGAAGATAGTTGAAGATAGTTGAAGATAGTTGAAGATAGTTGAAAATAATTGAAAATAATTGAAAATAGTTGAAAATAATTGAAAATAATTGAAAATAGTTTAAAATAATTGAAAATAATTGAAAATAGTTGAAAATAATTGAAAATAGTTGAAAATAATTGAATATAATTGAAAATAATTTATAAATAATTGAAAATAATTGAAAATAATTGAAAATAATTGAAAATAATTGAAAATAATTATAAATAATTGAAAATAATTGATAAATAATTGATAAATAATTGAAAATAATTGAAAATAATTGAAAATAATTGAAAATAATTGAAAATAATTGAAAATAATTGAAAATAATTGAAAATAATTGAAAATAATTGAAAATAATTGAAAATAATTGAAAATAATTGAAAATAATTGAAAATAATTGAAAATAATTGAAAATAATTGAAAATAAATGAAAATAATTGAAAATAATTGAAAATAATTGAAAATAATTGAAAATAATTGAAAATAATTATAAATAATTGAAAATAATTGAAAATAAATGATAAATAATTGAAAATAATTGAAAATAATTGAAAATAATTATAAATAATTGAATATAATTGAAAATAATTATAAATATTTGAAAATAATTGATAAATAATTGAAAATAATTGAAAATAATTGAAAATAATTGAAAATAATTGAAAATAATTGAAAATAATTGAAAATAATTGAAAATAATTGAAAATAATTGAAAATAATTGAAAATAATTGAAAATAATTGAAAATAATTGAAAATAATTGAAAATAATTGAAAATAATTGAAAATAATTGAAAATAATTGAAAATAATTGAAAATAATTGAAAATAATTGAAAATAATTGAAAATAATTGAAAATAATTGAAAATAATTGAAAATGATTGAAAATAATTGAAAATAATTGAAAATAATTGAAAATAATTGAAAATAATTATAAATAATTGAATATAATTGAATATAATTGATAAATAATTGAAAATAATTGAAAATAATTATAAATATTTGAAAATAAATGATAAATAATTGAAAATAATTGAAAATAATTGAAAATAATTGAAAATAATTGAAAATAATTGAAAATAATTGAAAATAATTGAAAATAATTGAAAATAATTGAAAATAATTGAAAATAATTGAAAATAATTGAAAATAATTGAAAATAATTGAAAATAATTGAAAATAATTATAAATAATTGAAAATAATTGAAAATAAATGATAAATAATTGAAAATAATTGAAAATAATTGAAAATAATTATAAATAATTGAATATAATTGATAAATAATTGAAAATAATTATAAATATTTGAAAATAATTGATAAATAATTGAAAATAATTGAAAATAATTGAAAATAATTGAAAATAATTGAAAATAATTGAAAATAATTGAAAATAATTGAAAATAATTGAAAATAATTGAAAATAATTGAAAATAATTGAAAATAATTGAAAATAATTGAAAATAATTGAAAATAATTGAAAATAATTATAAATAATTGAAAATAATTGATAAATAATTGAAAATAATAGAAAATAATTGAAAATAATTGAAAATAATTATAAATAATTGAATATAATTGATAAATAATTGAAAATAATTATAAATATTTGAAAATAATTGATAAATAATTGAAAATAATTGAAAATAATTTAAAATAATTGAAAATAATTGAAAATAATTGAAAATAATTATAAATAATTGAAAATAATTGAAAATAATTGAAAATAATTGAAAATAATTGAAAATAATTGAAAATAATTGAAAATAATTATAAATAATTGAAAATAATTATAAAAAATTGAAAATAATTGTAAATAATTGAAAATAATTGTAAATAATTGAAAATAATTGAAAATAATTGAAAATAATTGTAAATAATTGAAAATAATTTAAAATAATTTAAAATAATTGAAAATAATTGAAAATAATTGAAAATAATTATAAATAATTGAAAATAATTGAAAATAATTGAAAATAATTGAAAATAATTGAAAATAATTGAAAATAATTGAAAATAATTATAAATAATTGAAAATAATTATAAATAATTGAAAATAATTATAAAAAATTGAAAATAATTGTAAATAATTGAAAATAATTGAAAATAATTGAAAAAAATTGAAAATAATTGAAAATAATTGTAAATAATTGAAAATAATTGAAAATAATTTAAAATAATTGAAAATAATTGAAAATAATTGAAAATAATTGAAAATAATTGAAAATAATTGAAAATAATTGAAAATAATTGAAAATAATTGAAAATAATTATAAATAATTGAATATAATTGAATATAATTGAATATAATTGATAAATAATTGAAAATAATTGAAAATAATTATAAATATTTGAAAATAAATGATAAATAATTGAAAATAATTGAAAATAATTGATAATAATTGAAGATAATTGAAGATAATTGAAGATAATTGAAGATAATTGAAGATAATTGAAGATAATTGAAGATAATTGAAGATAACTGAAAATACTTGAAAATAATTGAAGATAATTGAAGATAATTGAAAATAATTGAAATTAATTGAAAATAATTGAAAATAATTGAAAATAATTATAAATAATTGAATATAATTGATAAATAATTGAAAATAATTATAAATATTTGAAAATAATTGATAAATAATTGAAAATAATTGAAAATAATTTAAAATAATTGAAAATAATTGAAAATAATTGAAAATAATTATAAATAATTGAAAATAATTGAAAATAATTGAAAATAATTGAAAATAATTGAAAATAATTGTAAATAATTGAAAATAATTGAAAATAATTTAAAATAATTTAAAATAATTGAAAATAATTGAAAATAATTGAAAATAATTGAAAATAATTGAAAATAATTGAAAATAATTGAAAATAATTGAAAATAATTGAAAATAATTGAAAATAATTGAAAATAATTGAAAATAATTATAAATAATTGAATATAATTGAATATAATTGAATATAATTGATAAATAATTGAAAATAATTGAAAATAATTATAAATATTTGAAAATAAATGATAAATAATTGAAAATAATTGAAAATAATTGATAATAATTGAAGATAATTGAAGATAATTGAAGATAATTGAAGATAATTGAAGATAATTGAAGATAATTGAAGATAATTGAAGATAATTGAAAATACTTGAAAATAATTGAAGATAATTGAAGATAATTGAAAATAATTGAAAATAATTGAAAATAATTGAAGATAATTGAAGATAATTGAAGATAATTGAAAGTAATTGAAAATAATTGAAAATAATTGAAGATAATTGAAGATAATTGAAGATAATTGAAGATAATTGAAGATAATTGAAGATAATAGAAGATAATTGAAGATAATAGAAGATAATAGAAGATAATTGAAGATAATTGAAAATAATTGAAAATAATAGAAGATAATTGAAGATAATTGAAGATAATAGAAGATAATTGAAGATAATTGAAGATAATAGAAGATAATTGAAGATAATTGAAGATAATTGAAGATAATAGAAGATAATTGAAGATAATTGAAAATAATTGAAAATAATTGAAGATAATTGAAAATAATAGAAGATAATTGAAGATAATTGAAAATAATTGAAAATAATTGAAGATAATTGAAGATAATTGAAAATAATTGAAGATAATTGAAGATAATTGAAAATAATTGAAAATAATTGAAGATAATTGAAAATAATAGAAGATAATTGAAGATAATTGAAGATAATTGAAAATAATTGAAGATACTTGAAGATAATTGAAAATAATTGAAGATAGTTGAAGATAATTGAAAATAATTGAAGATAGTTGAAGATAATTGAAAATAATTGAAGATAGTTGAAGATAATTGAAGATAGTTGAAGATAGTTGAAGATAATTGAAGATAGTTGAAGATAGTTGAAGATAGTTGAAGATAGTTGAAGATAGTTGAAGATAGTTGAAGATAGTTGAAGATAGTTGAAGATAGTTGAAGATAGTTGAAGATAGTTGAAGATAGTTGAAGATAGTTGAAGATAGTTGAAGATAGTTGAAGATAGTTGAAGATAGTTGAAGATAGTTGAAGATAGTTGAAGATAGTTGAAGATAATTGAAGATAGTTGAAGATAGTTGAAGATAGTTGAAGATAGTTGAAGATAGTTGAAAATAGTTGAAAATAGTTGAAAATAGTTGAAAATAATTGAAAATAGTTGAAAATAGTTGAAAATAATTGAAAATAGTTGAAAATAATTGAAAATAGTTGAAAATAGTTTAAAATAATTGAAAATAATTGAAAATAATTGAAAATAGTTGAAAATAATTGAAAATAATTGAAAATAATTGAAAATAATTGAAAATGATTGAAAATCATTGAAAATGATTGAAAATAATTGAAAATAATTGAAAATGATTGAAAATAATTGAAAATAATTGAAAATAATTGAAAATAATTGAAAATGATTGAAAATAATTATAAATAATTGAAAATAATTATAAAAAATTGAAAATAATTGTAAATAATTGAAAATAATTGTAAATAATTGAAAATAATTGAAAATAATTGAAAATAATTGAAAATAATTAAAAATAATTGAAAATAATTGAAAATAATTTAACATAATTATAAATAATTGAAAATAATTTATAAATAATTGAAACTAATTGAAAATAATTTAAAATAATTGAAAATAATTTTAAATAATTGAAAATAATTGAAAATAATTGAAAATAATTGAAAATAATTGAAAATAATTGAAAATAATTGAAAATAATTGAAAATAATTGAAAATAATTATAAATAATTGAAAATAATTGAAAATAAATGATAAATAATTGAAAATAATTGAAAATAATTGAAAATAATTATAAATAATTGAATATAATTGATAAATAATTGAAAATAATTATAAATATTTGAAAATAATTGATAAATAATTGAAAATAATTGAAAATAATTGAAAATAATTTAAAATAATTGAAAATAATTGAAAATAATTGAAAATAATTGAAAATAATTGAAAATAATTGAAAATAATTGAAAATAATTGAAAATAATTGAAAATAATTGAAAATAATTGAAAATAATTGAAAATAATTGAAAATAATTGAAAATAATTGAAAATAATTGAAAATAATTGAAAATAATTGAAAATAATTGAAAATAATTGAAAATAATTGAAAATAATTGAAAATAATTGAAAATGATTGAAAATAATTGAAAATAATTGAAAATAATTGAAAATAATTGAAAATAATTATAAATAATTGAATATAATTGAATATAATTGATAAATAATTGAAAATAATTGAAAATAATTATAAATATTTGAAAATAAATGATAAATAATTGAAAATAATTGAAAATAATTGAAAATAATTGAAAATAATTGAAAATAATTGAAAATAATTGAAAATAATTGAAAATAATTGAAAATAATTGAAAATAATTGAAAATAATTGAAAATAATTGAAAATAATTGAAAATAATTGAAAATAATTGAAAATAATTATAAATAATTGAAAATAATTGAAAATAAATGATAAATAATTGAAAATAATTGAAAATAATTGAAAATAATTATAAATAATTGAATATAATTGATAAATAATTGAAAATAATTATAAATATTTGAAAATAATTGATAAATAATTGAAAATAATTGAAAATAATTGAAAATAATTGAAAATAATTGAAAATAATTGAAAATAATTGAAAATAATTGAAAATAATTGAAAATAATTGAAAATAATTGAAAATAATTGAAAATAATTGAAAATAATTGAAAATAATTGAAAATAATTGAAAATAATTATAAATAATTGAAAATAATTGATAAATAATTGAAAATAATAGAAAATAATTGAAAATAATTGAAAATAATTATAAATAATTGAATATAATTGATAAATAATTGAAAATAATTATAAATATTTGAAAATAATTGATAAATAATTGAAAATAATTGAAAATAATTTAAAATAATTGAAAATAATTGAAAATAATTGAAAATAATTATAAATAATTGAAAATAATTGAAAATAATTGAAAATAATTGAAAATAATTGAAAATAATTGAAAATAATTGAAAATAATTATAAATAATTGAAAATAATTATAAAAAATTGAAAATAATTGTAAATAATTGAAAATAATTGTAAATAATTTAAAATAATTGAAAATAATTGAAAATAATTGAAAATAATTGAAAATAATTGAAAATAATTGAAAATAATTGAAAATAATTGAAAATAATTGAAAATAATTATAAATAATTGAATATAATTGAATATAATTGAATATAATTGATAAATAATTGAAAATAATTGAAAATAATTATAAATATTTGAAAATAAATGATAAATAATTGAAAATAATTGAAAATAATTGATAATAATTGAAGATAATTGAAGATAATTGAAGATAATTGAAGATAATTGAAGATAATTGAAGATAATTGAAGATAATTGAAGATAACTGAAAATACTTGAAAATAATTGAAGATAATTGAAGATAATTGAAAATAATTGAAATTAATTGAAAATAATTGAAAATAATTGAAAATAATTATAAATAATTGAATATAATTGATAAATAATTGAAAATAATTATAAATATTTGAAAATAATTGATAAATAATTGAAAATAATTGAAAATAATTTAAAATAATTGAAAATAATTGAAAATAATTGAAAATAATTATAAATAATTGAAAATAATTGAAAATAATTGAAAATAATTGAAAATAATTGAAAATAATTGTAAATAATTGAAAATAATTGAAAATAATTTAAAATAATTTAAAATAATTTAAAATAATTGAAAATAATTGAAAATAATTGAAAATAATTGAAAATAATTGAAAATAATTGAAAATAATTGAAAATAATTGAAAATAATTGAAAATAATTGAAAATAATTGAAAATAATTATAAATAATTGAATATAATTGAATATAATTGAATATAATTGATAAATAATTGAAAATAATTGAAAATAATTATAAATATTTGAAAATAAATGATAAATAATTGAAAATAATTGAAAATAATTGATAATAATTGAAGATAATTGAAGATAATTGAAGATAATTGAAGATAATTGAAGATAATTGAAGATAATTGAAGATAATTGAAGATAATTGAAAATACTTGAAAATAATTGAAGATAATTGAAGATAATTGAAAATAATTGAAAATAATTGAAAATAATTGAAGATAATTGAAGATAATTGAAGATAATTGAAAGTAATTGAAAATAATTGAAAATAATTGAAGATAATTGAAGATAATTGAAGATAATTGAAGATAATTGAAGATAATTGAAGATAATAGAAGATAATTGAAGATAATAGAAGATAATAGAAGATAATTGAAGATAATTGAAAATAATTGAAAATAATAGAAGATAATTGAAGATAATTGAAGATAATAGAAGATAATTGAAGATAATTGAAGATAATAGAAGATAATTGAAGATAATTGAAGATAATTGAAGATAATAGAAGATAATTGAAGATAATTGAAAATAATTGAAAATAATTGAAGATAATTGAAAATAATAGAAGATAATTGAAGATAATTGAAAATAATTGAAAATAATTGAAGATAATTGAAGATAATTGAAAATAATTGAAGATAATTGAAGATAATTGAAAATAATTGAAAATAATTGAAGATAATTGAAAATAATAGAAGATAATTGAAGATAATTGAAGATAATTGAAAATAATTGAAGATACTTGAAGATAATTGAAAATAATTGAAGATAGTTGAAGATAATTGAAAATAATTGAAGATAGTTGAAGATAATTGAAAATAATTGAAGATAGTTGAAGATAATTGAAGATAGTTGAAGATAGTTGAAGATAATTGAAGATAGTTGAAGATAGTTGAAGATAGTTGAAGATAGTTGAAGATAGTTGAAGATAGTTGAAGATAGTTGAAGATAGTTGAAGATAGTTGAAGATAGTTGAAGATAGTTGAAGATAGTTGAAGATAGTTGAAGATAGTTGAAGATAGTTGAAGATAGTTGAAGATAGTTGAAGATAGTTGAAGATAGTTGAAGATAGTTGAAGATAATTGAAGATAGTTGAAGATAGTTGAAGATAGTTGAAGATAGTTGAAGATAGTTGAAAATAGTTGAAAATAGTTGAAAATAGTTGAAAATAATTGAAAATAGTTGAAAATAGTTGAAAATAATTGAAAATAGTTGAAAATAATTGAAAATAGTTGAAAATAGTTTAAAATAATTGAAAATAATTGAAAATAATTGAAAATAGTTGAAAATAATTGAAAATAATTGAAAATAATTGAAAATAATTGAAAATGATTGAAAATCATTGAAAATGATTGAAAATAATTGAAAATAATTGAAAATGATTGAAAATAATTGAAAATAATTGAAAATAATTGAAAATAATTGAAAATGATTGAAAATAATTGAAAATAATTATAAATAATTGAAAATAATTATAAAAAATTGAAAATAATTGTAAATAATTGAAAATAATTGTAAATAATTGAAAATAATTGAAAATAATTGAAAATAATTGAAAATAATTAAAAATAATTGAAAATAATTGAAAATAATTTAACATAATTATAAATAATTGAAAATAATTTATAAATAATTGAAACTAATTGAAAATAATTTAAAATAATTGAAAATAATTTTAAATAATTGAAAATAATTGAAAATAATTGAAAATAATTGAAAATAATTGAAAATAATTGAAAATAATTGAAAATAATTGAAAATAATTGAAAATAATTATAAATAATTGAAAATAATTGAAAATAAATGATAAATAATTGAAAATAATTGAAAATAATTGAAAATAATTATAAATAATTGAATATAATTGATAAATAATTGAAAATAATTATAAATATTTGAAAATAATTGATAAATAATTGAAAATAATTGAAAATAATTGAAAATAATTTAAAATAATTGAAAATAATTGAAAATAATTGAAAATAATTGAAAATAATTGAAAATAATTGAAAATAATTGAAAATAATTGAAAATAATTGAAAATAATTGAAAATAATTATAAATAATTGAAAATAATTGATAAATAATTGAAAATAATTGAAAATAATTGAAAATAATTGAAAATAATTATAAATAATTGAATATAATTGATAAATAATTGAAAATAATTATAAATATTTGAAAATAATTGATAAATAATTGAAAATAATTGAAAATAATTAAAAATAATTGAAAATAATTGAAAATAATTTAACAAATTATAAATAATTGAAAATAATTTATAAATAATTGAAACTAATTGAAAATAATTTAAAATAATTGAAAATAATTTTAAATAATTGAAAATAATTGAAAATAATTGAAAATAATTGAAAATAATTGAAAATAATTGAAAATAATTGAAAATAATTGAAAATAATTGAAAATAATTATAAATAATTGAAAATAATTGAAAATAAATGATAAATAATTGAAAATAATTGAAAATAATTGAAAATAATTGAAAATAATTATAAATAATTGAATATAATTGATAAATAATTGAAAATAATTATAAATATTTGAAAATAATTGATAAATAATTGAAAATAATTGAAAATAATTGAAAATAATTGAAAATAATTTAAAATAATTGAAAATAATTGAAAATAATTGAAAATAATTGAAAATAATTGAAAATAATTTAAAATAATTGAAAATAATTGAAAATAATTGAAAATAATTGAAAATAATTATAAATAATTGAAAATAATTGATAAATAATTGAAAATAATTGAAAATAATTGAAAATAATTGAAAATAATTATAAATAATTGAATATAATTGATAAATAATTGAAAATAATTATAAATATTTGAAAATAATTGATAAATAATTGAAAATAATTGAAAATAATTTAAAATAATTGAAAATAATTGAAAATAATTGAAAATAATTATAAATAATTGAAAATAATTGAAAATAATTGAAAATAATTGAAAATAATTGAAAATAATTGAAAATAATTATAAATAATTGAAAATAATTATAAAAAATTGAAAATAATTGTAAATAATTGAAAATAATTGTAAATAATTGAAAATAATTGAAAATAATTGAAAAAAATTGAAAATAATTGAAAATAATTGTAAATAATTGAAAATAATTGAAAATAATTTAAAATAATTGAAAATAATTGAAAATAATTGAAAATAATTATAAATAATTGAAAATAATTGAAAATAATTGAAAATAATTGAAAATAATTGAAAATAATTATAAATAATTGAAAATAATTATAAAAAATTGAAAATAATTGTAAATAATTGTAAATAATTGAAAATAATTGAAAATAATTGAAAAAAATTGAAAATAATTAAAAATAATTGAAAATAATTAAAAATAATTGAAAATAATTGAAAATAATTTAACATAATTATAAATAATTGAAAATAATTGATAAATAATTGAAACTAATTGAAAATAATTGAAGATAATTGAAAATAATTGAAGATAATTGAAGATAATTGAAGATAATTGAAGATAATAGAAGATAATAGAAGATAATTGAAGATAATAGAAGATAATAGAAGATAATTGAAGATAATTGAAAATAATTGAAAATAATAGAAGATAAATGAAGATAATTGAAGATAATAGAAGATAATTGAAGATAATTGAAGATAATAGAAGATAATTGAAGATAATTGAAGATAATTGAAGATAATAGAAGATAATTGAAGATAATTGAAGATAATTGAAAATAATTGAAAATAATTGAAGATAATTGAAAATAATAGAAGATAATTGAAGATAATTGAAAATAATTGAAAATAATTGAAAATAATTGAAGATAATTGAAAATAATTGAAGATAATTGAAGATAATTGAAAATAATTGAAAATAATTGAAGATAATTGAAAATGATTGAAAATAATTGAAAATAATTGAAAATGATTGAAAATAATTGAAAATAATTGAAAATAATTGAAAATAATTGAAAATGATTGAAAATAATTGAAAATAATTATAAATAATTGAAAATAATTATAAAAAATTGAAAATAATTGTAAATAATTGAAAATAATTGTAAATAATTGAAAATAATTGAAAATAATTGAAAATAATTGAAAATAATTAAAAATAATTGAAAATAATTGAAAATAACTTAACATAATTATAAATAATTGAAAATAATTTATAAATAATTGAAACTAATTGAAAATAATTTAAAATAATTGAAAATAATTTTAAATAATTGAATATAATTGAATATAATTGAATATAATTGATAAATAATTGAAAATAATTGAAAATAATTATAAATATTTGAAAATAAATGATAAATAATTGAAAATAATTGAAAATAATTGATAATAATCGAAGATAATTGAAGATAATTGAAGATAATTGAAGATAATTGAAGATAATTGAAGATAATTGAAGATAATTGAAGATAATTGAAGATAATTGAAAATACTTGAAAATAATTGAAGATAATTGAAAATAATTAAAAATAATTGAAAATAATTGAAAATAATTTAACATAATTATAAATAATTGAAAATAATTGATAAATAATTGAAACTAATTGAAAATAATTGAAAATAATTGAAAATAATTGAAAATAATTGAAAATAATTGAAAATAATTGAAAATAATTGAAAATAATTGAAAATAGTTGAAAATAATTGAAAATAATTGAAAATAATTGAAAATAATTGAAAATAATTGAAAATAATTGAAAATAATTATAAATAATTGAAAATAATTGATAAATAATTGAAAATAATTGAAAATAATTGAAAATAATTGAAAATAATTATAAATAATTGAATATAATTGATAAATAATTGAAAATAATTATAAATATTTGAAAATAATTGATAAATAATTGAATATAATTGAAAATAATTTAAAATAATTTAAAATAATTGAAAATAATTGAAAATAATTATAAATAATTGAAAATAATTGAAAATAATTGAAAATAATTGAAAATAATTGAAAATAATTGAAAATAATTGAAAATAATTATAAATAATTGAAAATAATTATAAAAAATTGAAAATAATTGTAAATAATTGAAAATAATTGTAAATAATTGAAAATAATTGAAAATAATTGAAAATAATTGAAAATAATTGAAAATAATTGAAAATAATTAAAAATAATTGAAAATAATTGAAAATAATTTAACATAATTATAAATAATTGAAAATAATTGAATATAATTGAAAATAATTGATAAATAATTGAAAATAATTGAAAATAATTGAAAATAATTGAAAATAATTGAAAATAATTATAAATAATTGAAAATAATTGATAAATAATTGAAAATGATTGAAAATAATTGAAAATAATTGAAAATAATTGAAAATAATTGAAGATAATAGAAGATAATAGAAGATAATTGAAGATAATAGAAGATAATAGAAGATAATTGAAGATAATTGAAAATAATTGAAAATAATAGAAGATAATTGAAGATAATTGAAGATAATAGAAGATAATTGAAGATAATTGAAGATAATAGAAGATAATTGAAGATAATTGAAGATAATTGAAGATAATAGAAGATAATTGAAGATAATTGAAGATAATTGAAAATAATTGAAAATAATTGAAGATAATTGAAAATAATAGAAGATAATTGAAGATAATTGAAAATAATTGAAAATAATTGAAAATAATTGAAGATAATTGAAAATAATTGAAGATAATTGAAGATAATTGAAAATAATTGAAAATAATTGAAGATAATTGAAAATGATTGAAAATAATTGAAAATAATTGAAAATGATTGAAAATAATTGAAAATAATTGAAAATAATTGAAAATAATTGAAAATGATTGAAAATAATTGAAAATAATTATAAATAATTGAAAATAATTATAAAAAATTGAAAATAATTGTAAATAATTGAAAATAATTGTAAATAATTGAAAATAATTGAAAATAATTGAAAATAATTGAAAATAATTAAAAATAATTGAAAATAATTGAAAATAATTTAACATAATTATAAATAATTGAAAATAATTTATAAATAATTGAAACTAATTGAAAATAATTTAAAATAATTGAAAATAATTTTAAATAATTGAATATAATTGAATATAATTGAATATAATTGATAAATAATTGAAAATAATTGAAAATAATTATAAATATTTGAAAATAAATGATAAATAATTGAAAATAATTGAAAATAATTGATAATAATTGAAGATAATTGAAGATAATTGAAGATAATTGAAGATAATTGAAGATAATTGAAGATAATTGAAGATAATTGAAGATAATTGAAGATAATTGAAAATACTTGAAAATAATTGAAGATAATTGAAAATAATTAAAAATAATTGAAAATAATTGAAAATAATTTAACATAATTATAAATAATTGAAAATAATTGATAAATAATTGAAACTAATTGAAAATAATTGAAAATAATTGAAAATAATTGAAAATAATTGAAAATAATTGAAAATAATTGAAAATAATTGAAAATAATTGAAAATAGTTGAAAATAATTGAAAATAATTGAAAATAATTGAAAATAATTGAAAATAATTGAAAATAATTGAAAATAATTATAAATAATTGAAAATAATTGATAAATAATTGAAAATAATTGAAAATAATTGAAAATAATTGAAAATAATTATAAATAATTGAATATAATTGATAAATAATTGAAAATAATTATAAATATTTGAAAATAATTGATAAATAATTGAAAATAATTGAAAATAATTTAAAATAATTGAAAATAATTGAAAATAATTGAAAATAATTATAAATAATTGAAAATAATTGAAAATAATTGAAAATAATTGAAAATAATTGAAAATAATTGAAAATAATTGAAAATAATTATAAATAATTGAAAATAATTATAAAAAATTGAAAATAATTGTAAATAATTGAAAATAATTGTAAATAATTGAAAATAAT
This sequence comes from Andrena bucephala, assembly GCA_947577245.1. Taxonomy (NCBI): domain Eukaryota; kingdom Metazoa; phylum Arthropoda; class Insecta; order Hymenoptera; family Andrenidae; genus Andrena; species Andrena bucephala. The sequence goes on from OX387718.1 coordinate 13,801,982, forward strand.
TGAAAATAATTGAAAATAATTGAAAATAATTGAAAATAATTGAAAATAATTAAAAATAATTGAAAATAATTGAAAATAATTGAAAATAATTTAACATAATTATAAATAATTGAAAATAATTGAATATAATTGAAAATAATTGATAAATAATTGAAAATAATTGAAAATAATTGAAAATAATTGAAAATAATTGAAAATAATTATAAATAATTGAAAATAATTGATAAATAATTGAAAATAATTGAAAATAATTGAAAATAATTGAAAATAATTGAAAATAATTGAAAATAATTGAAAATAATTGAAAATGATTGAAAATGATTGAAAATAATTGAAAATAATTATAAATAATTGAAAATAATTATAAAAAATTGAAAATAATTGTAAATAATTGAAAATAATTGTAAATAATTGAAAATAATTGTAAATAATTGAAAATAATTGTAAATAATTGAAAATAATTGAAAATAATTGAAAATAATTAAAAATAATTGAAAATAATTGAAAATAATTTAACATAATTATAAATAATTGAAAATAATTTATAAATAATTGAAACTACTTGAAAATAATTTAAAATAATTGAAAATAATTTTAAATAATTGAATATAATTGAATATAATTGAATATAATTGATAAATAATTGAAAATAATTGAAAATAATTATAAATATTTGAAAATAAATGATAAATAATTGAAAATAATTGAAAATAATTGAAAATAATTGAAAATAATTGAAAATAATTGAAAATAATTGAAAATAATTGAAAATAATTGAAAATAATTGAAAATAATTGAAAATAATTGAAAATAATTGAAAATAATTGAAAATAATTGAAAATAATTGAAAATAATTGAAAATAATTGAAAATAATTGAAAATAATTGAAAATAATTGAAAATAATTATAAATAATTGAAAATAATTGAAAATAAATGATAAATAATTGAAAATAATTGAAAATAATTGAAAATAATTATAAATAATTGAATATAATTGATAAATAATTGAAAATAATTATAAATATTTGAAAATAATTGATAAATAATTGAAAATAATTGAAAATAATTGAAAATAATTTAAAATAATTGAAAATAATTGAAAATAATTGAAAATAATTGAAAATAATTGAAAATAATTGAAAATAATTGAAAATAATTGAAAATAATTGAAAATAATTGAAAATGATTGAAAATAATTGAAAATAATTATAAATAATTGAAAATAATTATAAAAAATTGAAAATAATTGTAAATAATTGAAAATAATTGTAAATAATTGAAAATAATTGAAAATAATTGAAAATAATTAAAAATAATTGAAAATAATTGAAAATAATTTAACATAATTATAAATAATTGAAAATAATTTATAAATAATTGAAACTAATTGAAAATAATTTAAAATAATTGAAAATAATTTTAAATAATTGAATATAATTGAATATAATTGAATATAATTGATAAATAATTGAAAATAATTGAAAATAATTATAAATATTTGAAAATAAATGATAAATAATTGAAAATAATTGAAAATAATTCATAATAATTGAAGATAATTGAAGATAATTGAAGATAATTGAAGATAATTGAAGATAATTGAAGATAATTGAAGATAATTGAAGATAATTGAAAATACTTGAAAATAATTGAAGATAATTGAAGATAATTGAAAATAATTGAAAATAATTGAAAATAATTGAAGATAATTGAAGATAATTGAAGATAATTGAAGATAATTGAAAATAATTGAAAATAATTGAAGATAATTGAAAATAGTTGAAGTTAATTGAAGATAATTGAAAATAATTGAAGATAATTGAAGATAATAGAAGATAATAGAAGATAATTGAAGATAATAGAAGATAATAGAAGATAATTGAAGATAATTCAAAATAATTGAAAATAATAGAAGATAATTGAAGATAATTGAAGATAATAGAAGATAATTGAAGATAATTGAAGATAATAGAAGATAATTGAAGATAATTGAAGATAATTGAAAATAATTGAAGATAATTGAAGATAATTGAAAATACTTGAAAATAATTGAAGATAATTGAAAATAATAGAAGATAATTGAAGATAATTGAAAATAATTGAAAATAATTTAAGATAATTGAAAATAATTGAAGATAATTGAAGATAATTGAAGATAATTGAAGATAATTGAAAATAATTGAAAATAATTGAAGATAATTGAAGATAATTGAAAATAATAGAAGATAATTGAAGATAATTGAAGATAATTGAAAATAATTGAAGATACTTGAAGATAATTGAAAATAATTGAAGATAGTTGAAGATAATTGAAAATAATTGAAGATAGTTGAAGATAGTTGAAGATAGTTGAAGATAGTTGAAGATAGTTGAAGATAGTTGAAGATAGTTGAAGATAGTTGAAGATAGTTGAAGATAGTTGAAGATAGTTGAAGATAGTTGAAGATAGTTGAAGATAGTTGAAGATAGTTGAAGATAGTTGAAGATAGTTGAAGATAGTTGAAGATAGTTGAAGATAGTTGAAGATAGTTGAAGATAGTTGAAGATAGTTGAAGATAGTTGAAGATAGTTGAAGATAGTTGAAGATAGTTGAAAATAGTTGAAAATAATTGAAAATAATTGAAAATAGTTGAAAATAATTGAAAATAATTGAAAATAGTTGAAAATAATTGAAAATAATTGAAAATAGTTGAAAATAATTGAAAATAGTTGAAAATAGTTGAAAATGATTGAAAATAGTTGAAAATAGTTGAAAATAATTGAAAATAGTTGAAAATAGTTGAAAATAGTTGAAAATAATTGAAAATAATTGAAAATAATTGAAAATAATTGAAAATAATTGAAAATAATTGAAAATAATTGAAAATAATTGAAAATAATTATAAATAATTGAAAATAATTGATAAATAATTGAAAATAATTGAAAATAATTGAAAATAATTGAAAATAATTATAAATAATTGAATATAATTGATAAATAATTGAAAATAATTATAAATATTTGAAAATAATTGATAAATAATTGAAAATAATTGAAAATAATTTAAAATAATTGAAAATAATTGAAAATAATTGAAAATAATTATAAATAATTGAAAATAATTGAAAATAATTGAAAATAATTGAAAATATTTGAAAATAATTGAAAATAATTGAAAATAATTATAAATAATTGAAAATAATTATAAAAAATTGAAAATAATTGTAAATAATTGAAAATAATTGTAAATAATTGAAAATAATTGAAAATAATTGAAAAAAATTGAAAATAATTGAAAATAATTGTAAATAATTTAAAATAATTGAAAATAATTTAAAATAATTGAAAATAATTGAAAATAATTGAAAATAATTATAAATAATTGAAAATAATTGAAAATAATTGAAAATAATTGAAAATAATTGAAAATAATTGAAAATAATTGAAAATAATTGAAAATAATTGAAAATAATTATAAATAATTGAAAATAATTATAAAAAATTGAAAATAATTGTAAATAATTGAAAATAATTGTAAATAATTGAAAATAATTGAAAATAATTGAAAATAATTATAAATAATTGAAAATAATTATAAAAAATTGAAAATAATTGTAAATAATTGAAAATAATTGTAAATAATTGAAAATAATTGAAAATAATTGAAAAAAATTGAATATAATTGAAAATAATTGTAAATAATTGAAAATAATTGAAAATAATTTAAAATAATTGAAAATAATTGAAAATAATTGAAAATAATTATAAATAATTGAAAATAATTGAAAATAATTGAAAATAATTGAAAATAATTGAAAATAATTATAAATAATTGAAAATAATTATAAAAAATTGAAAATAATTGTAAATAATTGAAAATAATTGTAAATAATTGAAAATATTTGAAAATAATTGAAAAAAATTGAAAATAATTGAAAATAATTGAAAATAATTAAAAATAATTGAAAATAATTGAAAATAATTTAACATAATTATAAATAATTGAAAATAATTGATAAATAATTGAAACTAATTGAAAATAATTGAAGATAATTGAAAATAATTGAAGATAATTGAAGATAATTGAAGATAATTGAAGATAATAGAAGATAATAGAAGATAATTGAAGATAATAGAAGATAATAGAAGATAATTGAAGATAATTGAAAATAATTGAAAATAATAGAAGATAATTGAAGATAATTGAAGATAATAGAAGATAATTGAAGATAATTGAAGATAATAGAAGATAATTGAAGATAATTGAAGATAATTGAAGATAATAGAAGATAATTGAAGATAATTGAAGATAATTGAAAATAATTGAAAATAATTGAAGATAATTGAAAATAATAGAAGATAATTGAAGATAATTGAAAATAATTGAAAATAATTGAAAATAATTGAAGATAATTGAAAATAATTGAAGATAATTGAAGATAATTGAAAATAATTGAAAATAATTGAAGATAATTGAAAATAATAGAAGATAATTGAAGATAATTGAAGATAATTGAAAATAATTGAAGATACTTGAAGATAATTGAAAATAATTGAAGATAGTTGAAGATAATTGAAGATAATTGAAGATAGTTGAAGATAATTGAAGATAATTGAAGATAGTTGAAGATAATTGAAGATAGTTGAAGATAGTTGAAGATAATTGAAGATAGTTGAAGATAGTTGAAGATAGTTGAAGATAGTTGAAGATAGTTGAAGATAGTTGAAGATAGTTGAAGATAGTTGTACGCGAAAATCGACCGTCTAGCGACACCTGGCATAATTACCAGTCAATTAGACGTTCGGCGACGGCGCGCTTACCCATGTGGAGCAGCGACCACTGCCCCTTCCGTCGACTCGCGATCGATGGAAGGGGAAGCATCTGTCTTCCAGGAAATCGAGCGTGATTTCCTGGATCGCTCTCTTGGTTCGCGACTCCGAACAGTTAACACGTACCGTGCTTACGTGTCCTTTGCCTTCGATACGCGCTTCTCCTGCTAGCGCCTTTTACCTTTGCTTAAAGTTACTCAACCGCTTAGTAACTTGCTTTCACGCTGGCTAATTGTCTAGCTTTGGCTTTAAGCGCTAAACCATCGCTACTCCATAGTGCTCGCTAAGATTTCAATAATATATAAGTTAAGTGTAAAATAGTTATTTATTAAAACGTGCTTTGTACAGAAAGGAGAGAACATAGTGAACTTCGCGCTGTAAATACTTTGCTATAATTATACGTTCCTCTTGCTCCTTTAATCGCTTGTATTTTGATAGCCTTAAATTAAATGTCGTGCTACGTAATTGTGAATTAGATTTCCTTGCACCTATCCGATAAACATTATAAACATTTTTGGTCCTTCGAGCCGGATATCCAGTGCCTGGAAGACAGTTCACGAACGTTCGCGAGTGTCGTTCAAACGCGTAAAGTCCCGCGTGACCTCCACACCTGCTTTGTTCGCGAGTGTCGTTCAAACGCGTAACGTCCCGCGTGACCTCCACACCTGCTTTGTTCGCGAGTGTCGTTCAAACGCGTAACGTCCCGCGTGACCTCCACACCTGCTTTGTTCGCGAGTGTCGTTCAAACGCGTAACGTCACCGCGTGACCTCCACACCAGCTAACGTTCGCGAGTGTCGTTTAAACGCGTAACGTCCTGTGCGACCTCCATACCTGCGAACAAAGGCAGAACAATGAGTAACCTAATAGCAAGCCAGCGCGACCTTGCCGGTCGAATCAGTCGAGCGTTCGATAACTTGAAGAAACTAGGGGCCAACAATTTAACAAAGGGGAATATTACCTCGCGCTTGGAGACCCTTCGAAAGAATTGGTCCAAATTCGAAGACCAGCAGGATGAGTTGCTGGCCAAGGCGGCCGCTGACGAAACCTTCGCAGCCAATGCATATTTTAAGGAAAGGGGGCTGGACGCTGCCTCCATGGAAGAGGTCTTCAATGTGCAGGAAGCGCTTCTCCTGGACAAATTGAGCGACGTTACAAAGATGGAAGCGCTCGCAACCCGGGTACTAGAACGTTCCGCGACGGGAGAATCCTACGACCACCACGCTGTGGCCGCGCGATCGATGTCCTCGCTCCCGAAGATTCCATTGCCTACCTTCGAGGGCACCCACAAGGACTGGTCGTCATTCCAAGGACTCTTCCGATCTCTCGTAGTCCGGAATCAGGCGTTAACGGATGCCGAGCGACTACACTACCTGAGAAGCTCCCTTACTGGCGATGCTGCTCTCCTTCTGCGCAATCTACCTGAAAGAGAGGAGAATTTCGAGGCTGCTTGGGAACTATTAAATGAGCGCTACGACAACCAGAGATTGATGGTCAAGGCTCAAATGAACGCAATCTTCGGCCTACCTTCGATTACTCGCGAGTCTGGACCCGAGCTGAAACGGCTGTTCTATACAGTGTGTGATTCCGTCAAGGCCCTAGAAGCCATGAAACGACCCTTCGACGCCAGCGGCGACTGGCTCATCCACCTGATCGTGGAACGCATAGACCCTCAATCCCGACGCGATTGGGAAACGGCTATCGGCAAGACGAAATTGCCTCCTACCTTTGCGGAGCTACAGAGCTTTCTGGAAGGGCGCGTGAACACCCTTGAGGCTTTGGCGGAGCAGGGTAAGAGACCGGAGAGCCGAACAGCGAAGCCAGCTGCAACACAAAGGTCGACAAAGGTTCATCAAGTCAGCCAAGCTAAACGCGCCTTGGAGCCATGCAGTCTCTGCAAAGCGAACCATTTTATATTGTACTGTCGATCTTACAAATCGAAGACAATCGCCGAACGCCGGACGGCGTTACAAGCTGCGAACCTGTGCTATAACTGCCTAGGCAAGCACCAGGTTAAAGACTGCGGTTCGGACCGGCGATGCCAGCAATGCAATGGAAAACATCACACAACGATTCACGAAGACAGTGCGGTCGCGAGTGACATCAAAGAGGTCGCGGTCAATACCTCTACCTGCGTATCGAACCCCTTACCGGTCGTGCTCCTTGCCACGGCGCGTGTTAGATTGCTGCAGCCGGACGGAGGGTCCAAAATAGTGCGTGCCCTCATCGACCAGGGAAGCGAGGTGTCGCTTCTCACCGAGGCCTTGGCGCAGCAGCTTCGATTACGGAGAAGACCGTCGAACATTCGTCTCGTAGGTGTCGGAAGTCAGGCCTCGGAACGAATTCGCGGCCAGGTGCAACTGGAGTTCACTGCCCACTTCAGTTCAACGAAACGACACGTGGTAGCCGCCCTGGTGCTACCAAGGATTACGTCCTACCAGCCACGCGTCGAGCGCTGTTCGCGAGGGTGGTCTCACCTGCAGGACCTCACCTTGGCGGATCCCAATTTCGACTCCGACGGGCCGATCGATCTATTACTAGGAGCCGACGCCCTTGCCCTCATCCTGCTCGAGGGCATTGCCAAGGGTCGCCCCGGAGAGCCGATGGCCCAGAAGACCGCGCTAGGCTGGATCGTGTCGGGACCTACTACGCCGGGCACTAGCAACGCGGTAGCTGATGGACGCAGCCTCTCAGCCCTTCAATGCTCCTCCGATGAGGAATTACTGCCACTGGTTCGCCGCTTCTGGGAACAGGAGGAACTCCCTGTATCACATGCCTATACCCCAGAGGAACAAACCTGTGAGGAACACTACCGGACGACTCACCAGAGATTACCGTCCGGACGCTATTTGGTTCGCCTGCCACTCCGGGACACCTTGGACCTCGGAGAGTCGCGTCACGGTGCACGACGCATGCTACTGCGGATGGAGAATAAATTCGCAAAGGAACCTGTCTTCGCTCAAACCTACAAGGAGTTTATGAGTGAGTACCTGCAACTCAACCATATGTCTAGAGCGCGGGTTCAGCTGCCAGGACCGTCGTACTACTTGCCTCATCACGGCGTCCTGAAGGAAAGCAGCACGACCACCAGACTACGAGTGGTTTTCAATGGGTCCTATGCTACCACGACGGGACATTCGCTGAACGACGAGCTGCTAGTGGGTCCGAACTTACTGCCTAGCCTGCAACAGCTGCTACTGCGCTGGCGTGTACACCGGATCTGCCTTACTGCCGACATCGAGAAGATGTATAGACAAATCCTTCTCCACCCGGATGATCGCCGCTATCAGCGGGTGCTCTGGAGAGATAGTCAAGACAGTGAAATAAGTGATTACGAGCTGAATACTGTCACTTATGGACTGAACTGTGCCCCGTACCTCGCCATCCGCACCCTACGTCAGCTGGCGTCGGACGAACAGCAGCGGTTTCCACGAGCGGCGGCCATCTTGCAACGCGATGTCTACATGGACGACGTCGTGACAGGTGCCGACTCCATCGCAGAAGCTACCGACCTACAAAGGGAGCTACGTCAACTCTGCCAGTCCGGCGGGTTCAATCTGAGGAAGTGGGCGTCCAATCACCCATCACTGATGGAGAACCTGCCCGCTGGCGACGCCATTCCTGAGTGCAAGTGGCAGGCCGGCGAAACGTATACAGCGCTGGGGGTCCACTGGAGCCTGGACGACGACTGCTTCCGAGTGCAAGTGCAGCCGCCCACAGCGGACAGCGGCATAACGAGGCGACGGGTTCTATCAACCATTGCAAAAATATTTGACCCATTGGGTTTGGTGTCCCCAGTAACGGTTAACGCCAAAATATTCATGCAGTCCCTCTGGTTACTCAACTTAGATTGGGACACACCTTTGCCGCCGACGGAAGCCGGCTACTGGATGCAGTTCCTCGAAGAGCTGCCTAAGCTGAACCAAATCGCTGTTCCTCGCTGGCTCGGCGTACAACAAACGCCTCAACTTCGGGAGCTCCATGGCTTCGCTGACGCTTCGGAGCGGGCATATGCTGCCGTCGTTTATCTTCGGATCGTGGACAACGATGGCCTCGCTCGGACCCAGCTGATCATGGCCAAAACCAAGGTGGCGCCTTTGAAACGGATCTCACTACCCAGGTTAGAGTTGTGCGCCGCGGTCCTGCTGACCAAACTGATGGCTCTCACCTGCGCGAGTCTGGGGTGGAGTGGCACCGCCGTACATTTGTGGAGCGATTCCACTATCGCCCTCGCCTGGATCCAAGGACATCCCTCACGCTGGAAGACCTACGTGGCCAATCGGGTATCGGAGATACAACTCACGCTGCCGGAAGCCCAGTGGCATCACGTCTCCAGCCAGGACAACCCGGCTGATTGCGCCTCCAGAGGCCTACCGCCCCGTCAGTTGCCCGACTTTGCCCTGTGGTGGACCGGCCCTGCCTGGCTGATTTCACCGGACGGATGGGACAGCGGGAAACAGCCGACGTTGCCACTAACGGACCTAGAAGCCCGGACAACCTCCACTTTGACGTCGGGTGAACCTGCAACGGGCAATCCGCTTTTATCTCGGTATTCAAACATAACCTCTCTTCTTAGAACCACCGCCTGGTGCTTGCGGTGGCTACCACGAAGAGAACCACTCACGCTAGGATGTCGCCTGATGCCCACCGAGGTCGAGGCAGCACGAGTCCGCTGGCTCCGACTGGTGCAGCGCCAAGAATTCGCTACGGACATCCAACAACTGGAAGAAGGACGCCCACTGCCGAGCCGTAGCGGACTGCGACGGCTGAACCCCTACTTGGACGACCAAGGCCTCCTTCGTGTCGGGGGACGCCTCCGCCATGCTGCGCTACCGCTGGACGCCCAACACCAAGTGCTGTTACCACGAGACAGCCGTCTGACCGAGCTACTGGTGGACGAGGCCCACCAGCGAACGTTACACGGAGGCACGCAACTTACCCTGGCCACCGTGCGGCAGAAGTACTGGATTCCCCAGGGTCGACAGCGAGTCAAGGCCATTCTCCATCGCTGCGTCACTTGTATCCGATGGCGAGCCACAACTGGACAACAATTGATGGGGGATTTACCAGCCGCTCGGGTGACACCAGCCCGGCCCTTCCTGCATGTCGGAGTAGATTATGCAGGACCATTAATTCTGTTAAGAGCGCGAGGCCGAGGCCAACGCACGCATAAAGGCTACGTCGCGTTATTTGTATGTCTGAGCACTCGTGCGGTACACTTAGAACTTGTTTCCGATTACAGTACCGAAGCTTTTCTCGCCGCTCTACGGCGGTTCACTTCACGGCGAGGACGTTGCTCAGTCATTCAGAGCGACCAGGGAACAACCTTCGTGGGAGCCGCCCGGGAACTCCGGGATATGCTGGCTCACCTCGACTCCGGGCGTGACGCCATCCACTCCGCTCTCCTGAAGGACGGCATTGAATGGAGATTCAACCCTCCGGCTGCCCCTCACTTCGGCGGCCTATGGGAAGCTGCAGTCAAATCGACCAAGTATCATCTAAGGAGGGTGATAGGCGAACAACACCTCACCTATGAAGAGATGACTACGTTGCTGCATCAAATCGAAGCCTGTTTGAACTCGAGACCCCTGCAGGCGATGAGTGACGACCCGGGTGACCTCACCACGCTGACACCCGGCCACTTTTTGATCGGCGAAGCCCTGCTAAGCTTGCCCGATCCCCCCATCGACGACGTCCCTGTCTCTCGTCTGTCCCGATGGCACCTGTTGCAACACATGAGGCTGCAATTCTGGAAGCGGTGGTCCGCTGAATATTTACAATCATTGCAATCACGCAACAAATGGACTCACCAGCGCCCGCAGCCTCGAATCGGCGATTTGTGTATAATTAAATCGGAATTGACTTCCCCTGCTCGGTGGCCACTTGCTAGAGTCACGAAACTTCACACGGGACCCGACGGCTTAACTCGCGTTGTTACAATTAAGACTGCTCGGTCTGAATTTGTACGATCAATTTGTAAATTAGTTTTTATACCGCTTCCGCAAACCACTTCTATGTAATAATTCCACTATTCCATAGATCACTTCACCTGCGTTGCTCGACGCCTTCACATGGGTCGGCGGCGCCACTGCCGCTGAATCGGATCACGCCATAATTGATCGGCCAATCACCGCGCCACAGCCAGCTCGCGATAAATTCATCGGGCGATGAATGCCGGGCGGGAAATGTACGCGAAAATCGACCGTCTAGCGACACCTGGCATAATTACCAGTCAATTAGACGTTCGGCGACGGCGCGCTTACCCATGTGGAGCAGCGACCACTGCCCCTTCCGTCGACTCGCGATCGATGGAAGGGGAAGCATCTGTCTTCCAGGAAATCGAGCGTGATTTCCTGGATCGCTCTCTTGGTTCGCGACTCCGAACAGTTAACACGTACCGTGCTTACGTGTCCTTTGCCTTCGATACGCGCTTCTCCTGCTAGCGCCTTTTACATTTGCTTAAAGTTACTCAACCGCTTAGTAACTTGCTTTCACGCTTGCTAATTGTCTAGCTTTGGCTTTAAGCGCTAAACCATCGCTACTCCATAGTGCTCGCTAAGATTTCAATAATATATAAGTTAAGTGTAAAATAGTTATTTATTAAAACGTGCTTTGTACAGAAAGGAGAGAACATAGTGAACTTCGCGCTGTAAATACTTTGCTATAATTATACGTTCCTCTTGCTCCTTTAATCGCTTGTATTTTGATAGCCTTAAATTAAATGTCGTGCTACGTAATTGTGAATTAGATTTCCTTGCACCTATCCGATAAACATTATAAACAATAGTTGAAGATAGTTGAAGATAGTTGAAGATAGTTGAAGATAGTTGAAGATAGTTGAAGATAGTTGAAGATAGTTGAAGATAGTTGAAGATAGTTGAAGATAGTTGAAGATAGTTGAAGATAGTTGAAGATAGTTGAAGATAGTTGAAGATAGTTGAAGATAGTTGAAGATAGTTGAAGATAATTGAAAATAATTGAAAATAATTGAAAATAATTGAAAATAATTGAAAATAATTGAAAATAATTGAAAATAATTATAAATAATTGAAAATAATTGATAAATAATTGAAAATAATTGAAAATAATTGAAAATAATTGAAAATAATTATAAATAATTGAAAATAATTGAAAATAATTGAAAATAATTGAAAATAATTGAAAATAATTGAAAATAATTATAAATAATTGAATATAATTGATAAATAATTGAAAATAATTATAAATATTTGAAAATAATTGATAAATAATTGAAAATAATTGAAAATAATTTAAAATAATTGAAAATAATTGAAAATAATTGAAAATAATTATAAATAATTGAAAATAATTGAAAATAATTGAAAATAATTGAAAATAATTGAAAATAATTGAAAATAATTATAAATAATTGAAAATAATTATAAAAAATTGAAAATAATTGTAAATAATTGAAAATAATTGTAAATAATTGTAAATAATTGAAAATAATTGAAAATAATTGAAAATAATTGAAAATAATTGAAAATAATTGAAAATAATTAAAAATAATTGAAAATAATTGAAAATAATTTAACATAATTATAAATAATTGAAAATAATTGAATATAATTGAAAATAATTGATAAATAATTGAAAATAATTGAAAATAATTGAAAATAATTGAAAATAATTATAAATAATTGAAAATAATTGATAAATAATTGAAAATAATTGAAAATAGTTGAAAATAATTGAAAATAATTGAAAATAATTGAAAATAATTGAAAATAATTGAAAATAATTGAAAATAATTGAAAATAATTTAACATAATTATAAATAATTGAAAATAATTGATAAATAATTGAAACTAATTGAAAATAATTGAAAATAATTGAAAATAATTGAAAATAATTGAAAATAATTATAAATAATTGAATATAATTGAATATAATTGATAAATAATTGAAAATAATTGAAAATAATTATAAATATTTGAAAATAAATGATAAATAATTGAAAATAATTGAAAATAATTGAAAATAATTGAAAATAATTGAAAATAATTGAAAATAATTGAAAATAATTGAAAATAATTGAAAATAATTGAAAATAATTGAAAATAATTGAAAATAATTGAAAATAATTGAAAATAATTGAAAATAATTGAAAATAATTGAAAATAATTATAAATAATTGAAAATAATTGAAAATAAATGATAAATAATTGAAAATAATTGAAAATAATTATAAATAATTGAATATAATTGATAAATAATTGAAAATAATTATAAATATTTGAAAATAATTGATAAATAATTGAAAATAATTGAAAATAATTGAAAATAATTGAAAATAATTGAAAATAATTGAAAATAATTGAAAATAATTTAAAATAATTGAAAATAATTGAAAATAATTGAAAATAATTGAAAATAATTGAAAATAATTGAAAATAATTGAAAATAATTGAAAATAATTGAAAATAATTGAAAATAATTGAAAATAATTGAAAATAATTGAAAATAATTGAAAATAATTGAAAATAATTGAAAATAATTGAAAATAATTGAAAATAATTGAAAATAATTGAAAATAATTGAAAATAATTGAAAATAATTGAAAATAATTGAAAATAATTATAAATAATTGAAAATAATTGAAAATAAATGATAAATAATTGAAAATAATTGAAAATAATTGAAAATAATTATAAATAATTGAATATAATTGATAAATAATTGAAAATAATTATAAATATTTGAAAATAATTGATAAATAATTGAAAATAATTGAAAATAATTGAAAATAATTGAAAATAATTGAAAATAATTGAAAATAATTGAAAATAATTGAAAATAATTGAAAATGATTGAAAATAATTGAAAATAATTGAAAATAATTGAAAATAATTGAAAATAATTGAAAATAATTGAAAATAATTGAAAATAATTGAAAATAATTGAAAATAATTGAAAATAATTGAAAATAATTGAAAATGATTGAAAATAATTGAAAATGATTGAAAATAATTGAAAATAATTGAAAATAATTGAAAATAATTGAAAATAATTATAAATAATTGAAAATAATTATAAAAAATTGAAAATAATTGTAAATAATTGAAAATAATTGTAAATAATTGTAAATAATTGAAAATAATTGAAAATAATTGAAAATAATTGAAAATAATTGAAAATAATTGAAAATAATTAAAAATAATTGAAAATAATTGAAAATAATTTAACATAATTATAAATAATTGAAAATAATTGAATATAATTGAAAATAATTGATAAATAATTGAAAATAATTGAAAATAATTGAAAATAATTGAAAATAATTATAAATAATTGAAAATAATTGATAAATAATTGAAAATAATTGAAAATAGTTGAAAATAATTGAAAATAATTGAAAATAATTGAAAATAATTGAAAATAATTGAAAATAATTGAAAATAATTGAAAATAATTTAACATAATTATAAATAATTGAAAATAATTGATAAATAATTGAAACTAATTGAAAATAATTGAAAATAATTGAAAATAATTGAAAATAATTGAAAATAATTATAAATAATTGAATATAATTGAATATAATTGATAAATAATTGAAAATAATTGAAAATAATTATAAATATTTGAAAATAAATGATAAATAATTGAAAATAATTGAAAATAATTGAAAATAATTGAAAATAATTGAAAATAATTGAAAATAATTGAAAATAATTGAAAATAATTGAAAATAATTGAAAATAATTGAAAATAATTGAAAATAATTGAAAATAATTGAAAATAATTGAAAATAATTGAAAATAATTGAAAATAATTATAAATAATTGAAAATAATTGAAAATAAATGATAAATAATTGAAAATAATTGAAAATAATTATAAATAATTGAATATAATTGATAAATAATTGAAAATAATTATAAATATTTGAAAATAATTGATAAATAATTGAAAATAATTGAAAATAATTGAAAATAATTGAAAATAATTGAAAATAATTGAAAATAATTGAAAATAATTTAAAATAATTGAAAATAATTGAAAATAATTGAAAATAATTGAAAATAATTGAAAATAATTGAAAATAATTGAAAATAATTGAAAATAATTGAAAATAATTGAAAATAATTGAAAATAATTGAAAATAATTGAAAATAATTGAAAATAATTGAAAATAATTGAAAATAATTGAAAATAATTGAAAATAATTGAAAATAATTGAAAATAATTGAAAATAATTGAAAATAATTGAAAATAATTGAAAATAATTATAAATAATTGAAAATAATTGAAAATAAATGATAAATAATTGAAAATAATTGAAAATAATTGAAAATAATTATAAATAATTGAATATAATTGATAAATAATTGAAAATAATTATAAATATTTGAAAATAATTGATAAATAATTGAAAATAATTGAAAATAATTGAAAATAATTGAAAATAATTGAAAATAATTGAAAATAATTGAAAATAATTGAAAATAATTGAAAATGATTGAAAATAATTGAAAATAATTGAAAATAATTGAAAATAATTGAAAATAATTGAAAATAATTGAAAATAATTGAAAATAATTGAAAATAATTGAAAATAATTGAAAATAATTGAAAATAATTGAAAATGATTGAAAATAATTGAAAATGATTGAAAATAATTGAAAATAATTGAAAATAATTGAAAATAATTGAAAATAATTGAAAATAATTATAAATAATTGAATATAATTGAATATAATTGATAAATAATTGAAAATAATTGAAAATAATTATAAATATTTGAAAATAAATGATAAATAATTGAAAATAATTGAAAATAATTGAAAATAATTTAAAATAATTGAAAATAATTGAAAATAATTGAAAATAATTGAAAATAATTGAAAATAATTGAAAATAATTGAATATAATTGAAAATAATTGATAAATAATTGAAAATAATTGAAAATAATTGAAAATAATTGAAAATAATTGAAAATAATTGAAAATAATTATAAATAATTGAAAATAATTGATAAATAATTGAAAATAATTGAAAATAATTGAAAATAATTGAAAATAATTGAAAATAATTGAAAATAATTGAAAATAATTGAAAATAATTGAAAATAATTGAAAATAATTGAAAATAATTGAAAATAATTTAACATAATTATAAATAATTGAAAATAATTGATAAATAATTGAAACTAATTGAAAATAATTGAAAATAATTGAAAATAATTGAAAATAATTGAAAATAATTGAAAATAATTATAAATAATTGAATATAATTGATAAATAATTGAAAATAATTGAAAATAATTATAAATATTTGAAAATAAATGATAAATAATTGAAAATAATTGAAAATAATTGAAAATAATTGAAAATAATTGAAAATAATTGAAAATAATTGAAAATAATTGAAAATAATTGAAAATAATTGAAAATAATTGAAAATAATTGAAAATAATTGAAAATAATTGAAAATAATTGAAAATAATTGAAAATAATTGAAAATAATTGAAAATAATTGAAAATAATTGAAAATAATTGAAAATAATTGAAAATAATTGAAAATAATTGAAAATAATTGAAAATAATTGAAAATAATTGAAAATAATTATAAATAATTGAAAATAATTGAAAATAAATGATAAATAATTGAAAATAATTGAAAATAATTATAAATAATTGAATATAATTGATAAATAATTGAAAATAATTATAAATATTTGAAAATAATTGAAAATAATTGAAAATAATTGAAAATAATTGAAAATAATTGAAAATAATTTAAAATAATTGAAAATAATTGAAAATAATTGAAAATAATTGAAAATAATTTAAAATAATTGAAAATAATTGAAAATAATTGAAAATAATTGAAAATAATTGAAAATAATTGAAAATAATTGAAAATAATTGAAAATAATTGAAAATAATTGAAAATAATTGAAAATAATTGAAAATAATTGAAAATAATTGAAAATAATTGAAAATAATTATAAATAATTGAAAATAATTGATAAATAATAGAAAATAATTGAAAATAATTGAAAATAATTGAAAATAATTGAAAATAATTGAAAATAATTGAAAATAATTGAAAATAATTGAAAATAATTTAACATAATTATAAATAATTGAAAATAATTGATAAATAATTGAAACTAATTGAAAATAATTGAAAATAATTGAAAATAATTGAAAATAATTGAAAATAATTGAAAATAATTATAAATAATTGAATATAATTGAATATAATTGATAAATAATTGAAAATAATTGAAAATAATTATAAATATTTGAAAATAAATGATAAATAATTGAAAATAATTGAAAATAATTGAAAATAATTGAAAATAATTGAAAATAATTGAAAATAATTGAAAATAATTGAAAATAATTGAAAATAATTGAAAATAATTGAAAATAATTGAAAATAATTGAAAATAATTGAAAATAATTGAAAATAATTGAAAATAATTGAAAATAATTGAAAATAATTATAAATAATTGAAAATAATTGAAAATAAATGATAAATAATTGAAAATAATTGAAAATAATTATAAATAATTGAATATAATTGATAAATAATTGAAAATAATTATAAATATTTGAAAATAATTGAAAATAATTGAAAATAATTGAAAATAATTGAAAATAATTGAAAATAATTTAAAATAATTGAAAATAATTGAAAATAATTGAAAATAATTGAAAATAATTGAAAATAATTGAAAATAATTGAAAATAATTGAAAATAATTGAAAATAATTGAAAATAATTGAAAATAATTGAAAATAATTGAAAATAATTGAAAATAATTGAAAATAATTGAAAATAATTGAAAATAATTGAAAATAATTGACAATAATTGAGAATAATTGAAAATAATTGAAAATAATTGAAAATAATTGAAAATAATTGAAAATAATTGAAAATAATTGAAAATAATTGAAAATAATTGAAAATAATTGAAAATAATTATAAATAATTGAAAATAATTGAAAATAAATGATAAATAATTGAAAATAATTGAAAATAATTGAAAATAATTATAAATAATTGAATATAATTGATAAATAATTGAAAATAATTATAAATATTTGAAAATAATTGATAAATAATTGAAAATAATTGAAGATAATTGAAGATAATTGAAGATAATTGAAGATAATTGAAGATAATTGAAGATAATTGAAGATAATTGAAGATAATTGAAGATAATTGAAAATACTTGAAAATAATTGAAGATAATTGAAGATAATTGAAAATAATTGAAAATAATTGAAAATAATTGAAGATAATTGAAGATAATTGAAGATAATTGAAAATAATTGAAAATAATTGAAGATAATTGAAAATAGTTGAAGATAATTGAAGATAATTGAAAATAATTGAAGATAATTGAAGATAATAGAAGATAATTGAAGATAATTGAAGATAATAGAAGATAATAGAAGATAATTGAAGATAATTCAAAATAATTGAAAATAATAGAAGATAATTGAAGATAATTGAAGATAATAGAAGATAATTGAAGATAATTGAAGATAATAGAAGATAATTGAAGATAATTGAAGATAATTGAAAATAATTGAAGATAATTGAAGATAATTGAAAATAATTGAAAATAATTGAAGATAATTGAAAATAATAGAAGATAATTGAAGATAATTGAAAATAATTGAAAATAATTTAAGATAATTGAAAATAATTGAAGATAATTGAAGATAATTGAAGATAATTGAAGATAATTGAAGATAATTGAAGATAATTGAAGATAATTGAAAATAATTGAAGATACTTGAAGATAATTGAAAATAATTGAAGATAGTTGAAGATAATTGAAAATAATTGAAGATAGTTGAAGATAGTTGAAGATAGTTGAAGATAGTTGAAGATAGTTGAAGATAGTTGAAGATAGTTGAAGATAGTTGAAGATAGTTGAAGATAGTTGAAGATAGTTGAAGATAGTTGAAGATAGTTGAAGATAGTTGAAGATAGTTGAAGATAGTTGAAGATAGTTGAAGATAGTTGAAGATAGTTGAAGATAGTTGAAGATAGTTGAAGATAGTTGAAGATAGTTGAAGATAGTTGAAGATAGTTGAAGATAGTTGAAAATAGTTGAAAATAATTGAAAATAATTGAAAATAGTTGAAAATAATTGAAAATAATTGAAAATAGTTGAAAATAATTGAAAATAATTGAAAATAGTTGAAAATGATTGAAAATAGTTGAAAATAGTTGAAAATGATTGAAAATAGTTGAAAATAGTTGAAAATAATTGAAAATAGTTGAAAATAGTTGAAAATAATTGAAAATAATTGAAAATAATTGAAAATAGTTTAAAATAATTGAAAATAGTTGAAAATAATTGAAAATAATTGAAAATAGTTGAAAATAATTGAAAATAATTGAAAATAATTTAACATAATTATAAATAATTGAAAATAATTGATAAATAATTGAAAATAATTGAAAATAATTGAAAATAATTGAAAATAATTGAAAATAATTGAAAATAATTATAAATAATTGAATATAATTGAATATAATTGATAAATAATTGAAAATAATTGAAAATAATTATAAATATTTGAAAATAAATGATAAATAATTGAAAATAATTGAAAATAATTGAAAATAATTGAAAATAATTGAAAATAATTGAAAATAATTGAAAATAATTGAAAATAATTGAAAATAATTGAAAATAATTGAAAATAATTGAAAATAATTGAAAATAATTGAAAATAATTGAAAATAATTGAAAATAATTGAAAATAATTGAAAATAATTGAAAATAATTGAAAATAATTGAAAATAATTGAAAATAATTGAAAATAATTGAAAATAATTGAAAATAATTGAAAATAATTGAAAATAATTGAAAATAATTGAAAATAATTGAAAATAATTGAAAATAATTGAAAATAATTATAAATAATTGAAAATAATTGATAAATAATTGAAAATAATTGAAAATAATTGAAAATAATTGAAAATAATTATAAATAATTGAATATAATTGATAAATAATTGAAAATAATTATAAATATTTGAAAATAATTGATAAATAATTGAAAATAATTGAAAATAATTTAAAATAATTGAAAATAATTGAAAATAATTGAAAATAATTATAAATAATTGAAAATAATTGAAAATAATTGAAAATAATTGAAAATAATTGAAAATAATTGAAAATAATTGAAAATAATTATAAATAATTGAAAATAATTATAAAAAATTGAAAATAATTGTAAATAATTGAAAATAATTGTAAATAATTGAAAATAATTGAAAATAATTGAAAAAAATTGAAAATAATTGAAAATAATTGTAAATAATTGAAAATAATTGAAAATAATTTAAAATAATTGAAAATAATTGAAAATAATTGAAAATAATTATAAATAATTGAAAATAATTGAAAATAATTGAAAATAATTGAAAATAATTGAAAATAATTGAAAATAATTGAAAATAATTATAAATAATTGAAAATAATTATAAAAAATTGAAAATAATTGTAAATAATTGAAAATAATTGTAAATAATTGAAAATAATTGAAAATAATTGAAAAAAATTGAAAATAATTGAAAATAATTGAAAATAATTAAAAATAATTGAAAATAATTGAAAATAATTTAACATAATTATAAATAATTGAAAATAATTGATAAATAATTGAAACTAATTGAAAATAATTGAAGATAATTGAAAATAATTGAAGATAATTGAAGATAATTGAAGATAATTGAAGATAATAGAAGATAATAGAAGATAATTGAAGATAATAGAAGATAATAGAAGATAATTGAAGATAATTGAAAATAATTGAAAATAATAGAAGATAATTGAAGATAATTGAAGATAATAGAAGATAATTGAAGATAATTGAAGATAATAGAAGATAATTGAAGATAATTGAAGATAATTGAAGATAATAGAAGATAATTGAAGATAATTGAAGATAATTGAAAATAATTGAAAATAATTGAAAAAAATTGAAAATAATTGAAAATAATTGAAAATAATTAAAAATAATTGAAAATAATTGAAAATAATTTAACATAATTATAAATAATTGAAAATAATTTATAAATAATTGAAACTAATTGAAAATGATTTAAAATAATTGAAAATAATTTTAAATAATTGAATATAATTGAATATAATTGAATATAATTGATAAATAATTGAAAATAATTGAAAATATTTATAAATATTTGAAAATAAATGATAAATAATTGAAAATAATTGAAAATAATTGATAATAATTGAAGATAATTGAAGATAATTGAAGATAATTGAAGATAATTGAAGATAATTGAAGATAATTGAAGATAATTGAAGATAATTGAAGATAATTGAAAATACTTGAAAATAATTGAAGATAATTGAAGATAATTGAAAATAATTGAAAATAATTGAAAATAATTGAAGATAATTGAAGATAATTGAAGATAATTGAAAATAATTGAAAATAATTGAAGATAATTGAAAATAGTTGAAGATAATTGAAGATAATTGAAAATAATTGAAGATAATTGAAGATAATAGAAGATAATTGAAGATAATTGAAGATAATAGAAGATAATAGAAGATAATTGAAGATAATTCAAAAAAATTGAAAATAATAGAAGATAATTGAAGATAATTGAAGATAATAGAAGATAATTGAAGATAATTGAAGATAATAGAAGATAATTGAAGATAATTGAAGATAATTGAAAATAATTGAAGATAATTGAAGATAATTGAAAATAATTGAAAATAATTGAAGATAATTGAAAATAATAGAAGATAATTGAAGATAATTGAAAATAATTGAAAATAATTTAAGATAATTGAAAATAATTTAAGATAATTGAAGATAATTGAAGATAATTGAAGATAATTGAAAATAATTGAAGATAATTGAAGATAATTGAAAATAATTGAAGATACTTGAAGATAATTGAAAATAATTGAAGATAGTTGAAGATAATTGAAAATAATTGAAGATAGTTGAAGATAGTTGAAGATAGTTGAAGATAGTTGAAGATAGTTGAAGATAGTTGAAGATAGTTGAAGATAGTTGAAGATAGTTGAAGATAGTTGAAGATAGTTGAAGATAGTTGAAGATAGTTGAAGATAGTTGAAGATAGTTGAAGATAGTTGAAGATAGTTGAAGATAGTTGAAGATAGTTGAAGATAGTTGAAGATAGTTGAAGATAGTTGAAAATAGTTGAAAATAATTGAAAATAATTGAAAATAGTTGAAAATAATTGAAAATAATTGAAAATAGTTGAAAATAATTGAAAATAATTGAAAATAGTTGAAAATAATTGAAAATAGTTGAAAATAGTTGAAAATGATTGAAAATAGTTGAAAATAGTTGAAAATAATTGAAAATAGTTGAAAATAGTTGAAAATAATTGAAAATAATTGAAAATAATTGAAAATAGTTTAAAATAATTGAAAATAGTTGAAAATAATTGAAAATAATTGAAAATAGTTGAAAATAATTGAAAATAGTTGAAAATAGTTGAAAATAGTTGAAAATAATTGAAAATAGTTGAAAATAGTTGAAAATAGTTGAAAATAATTGAAAATAGTTGAAAATAGTTGAAAATAATTGAAAATAGTTGAAAATAGTTGAAAATAATTGAAAATAGTTGAAAATAGTTGAAAATAATTGAAAATAGTTGAAAATAGTTGAAAATAATTGAAAATAGTTGAAAATAATTGAAAATAATTGAAAATAATTGAAAATAATTGAAAATAGTTGAAAATAATTGAAAATAATTGAAAATAATTGAAAATAATTGAAAATAATTGAAAATAATTGAAAATAATTGAAAATAATTGAAAATAATTGAAAATAATTATAAATAATTGAAAATAATTGATAAATAATTGAAAATAATTGAAAATAATTGAAAATAATTGAAAATAATTATAAATAATTGAATATAATTCATAAATAATTGAAAATAATTATAAATATTTGAAAATAATTGATAAATAATTGAAAATAATTGAAAATAATTTAAAATAATTGAAAATAATTGAAAATAATTGAAAATAATTATAAATAATTGAAAATAATTGAAAATAATTGAAAATAATTGAAAATAATTGAAAATAATTGAAAATAATTGAAAATAATTATAAATAATTGAAAATAATTATAAAAAATTGAAAATAATTGTAAATAATTGAAAATAATTGTAAATAATTGAAAATAATTGAAAATAATTGAAAATAATTGAAAATAATTGAAAATAATTGAAAATAATTAAAAATAATTGAAAATAATTGAAAATAATTTAACATAATTATAAATAATTGAAAATAATTGAATATAATTGAAAATAATTGATAAATAATTGAAAATAATTGAAAATAATTGAAAATAATTGAAAATAATTATAAATAATTGAAAATAATTGATAAATAATTGAAAATAATTGAAAATAATTGAAAATAATTGAAAATAATTGAAAATAATTGAAAATAATTGAAAATAATTGAAAATAATTGAAAATAATTTAACATAATTATAAATAATTGAAAATAATTGATAAATAATTGAAAATAATTGAAAATAATTGAAAATAATTGAAAATAATTGAAAATAATTATAAATAATTGAATATAATTGAATATAATTGATAAATAATTGAAAATAATTGAAAATAATTATAAATATTTGAAAATAAATGATAAATAATTGAAAATAATTGAAAATAATTGAAAATAATTGAAAATAATTGAAAATAATTGAAAATAATTGAAAATAATTGAAAATAATTGAAAATAATTGAAAATAATTGAAAATAATTGAAAATAATTGAAAATAATTGAAAATAATTGAAAATAATTGAAAATAATTGAAAATAATTGAAAATAATTTAACATAATTATAAATAATTGAAAATAATTGATAAATAATTGAAACTAATTGAAAATAATTGAAGATAATTGAAAATAATTGAAGATAATTGAAGATAATTGAAGATAATTGAAGATAATAGAAGATAATAGAAGATAATTGAAGATAATAGAAGATAATAGAAGATAATTGAAGATAATTGAAAATAATTGAAAATAATAGAAGATAATTGAAGATAATTGAAGATAATAGAAGATAATTGAAGATAATTGAAGATAATAGAAGATAATTGAAGATAATTGAAGATAATTGAAGATAATAGAAGATAATTGAAGATAATTGAAGATAATTGAAAATAATTGAAAATAATTGAAAAAAATTGAAAATAATTGAAAATAATTGAAAATAATTAAAAATAATTGAAAATAATTGAAAATAATTTAACATAATTATAAATAATTGAAAATAATTTATAAATAATTGAAACTAATTGAAAATAATTTAAAATAATTGAAAATAATTTTAAATAATTGAATATAATTGAATATAATTGAATATAATTGATAAATAATTGAAAATAATTGAAAATATTTATAAATATTTGAAAATAAATGATAAATAATTGAAAATAATTGAAAATAATTGATAATAATTGAAGATAATTGAAGATAATTGAAGATAATTGAAGATAATTGAAGATAATTGAAGATAATTGAAGATAATTGAAGATAATTGAAGATAATTGAAAATACTTGAAAATAATTGAAGATAATTGAAGATAATTGAAAATAATTGAAAATAATTGAAAATAATTGAAGATAATTGAAGATAATTGAAGATAATTGAAAATAATTGAAAATAATTGAAGATAATTGAAAATAGTTGAAGATAATTGAAGATAATTGAAAATAATTGAAGATAATTGAAGATAATAGAAGATAATTGAAGATAATTGAAGATAATAGAAGATAATAGAAGATAATTGAAGATAATTCAAAAAAATTGAAAATAATAGAAGATAATTGAAGATAATTGAAGATAATAGAAGATAATTGAAGATAATTGAAGATAATAGAAGATAATTGAAGATAATTGAAGATAATTGAAAATAATTGAAGATAATTGAAGATAATTGAAAATAATTGAAAATAATTGAAGATAATTGAAAATAATAGAAGATAATTGAAGATAATTGAAAATAATTGAAAATAATTTAAGATAATTGAAAATAATTTAAGATAATTGAAGATAATTGAAGATAATTGAAGATAATTGAAAATAATTGAAGATAATTGAAGATAATTGAAAATAATTGAAGATACTTGAAGATAATTGAAAATAATTGAAGATAGTTGAAGATAATTGAAAATAATTGAAGATAGTTGAAGATAGTTGAAGATAGTTGAAGATAGTTGAAGATAGTTGAAGATAGTTGAAGATAGTTGAAGATAGTTGAAGATAGTTGAAGATAGTTGAAGATAGTTGAAGATAGTTGAAGATAGTTGAAGATAGTTGAAGATAGTTGAAGATAGTTGAAGATAGTTGAAGATAGTTGAAGATAGTTGAAGATAGTTGAAGATAGTTGAAGATAGTTGAAGATAGTTGAAAATAGTTGAAAATAATTGAAAATAATTGAAAATAGTTGAAAATAATTGAAAATAATTGAAAATAGTTGAAAATAATTGAAAATAATTGAAAATAGTTGAAAATAATTGAAAATAGTTGAAAATAGTTGAAAATGATTGAAAATAGTTGAAAATAGTTGAAAATAATTGAAAATAGTTGAAAATAGTTGAAAATAATTGAAAATAATTGAAAATAATTGAAAATAGTTTAAAATAATTGAAAATAGTTGAAAATAATTGAAAATAATTGAAAATAGTTGAAAATAATTGAAAATAGTTGAAAATAGTTGAAAATAGTTGAAAATAATTGAAAATAGTTGAAAATAGTTGAAAATAGTTGAAAATAATTGAAAATAGTTGAAAATAGTTGAAAATAATTGAAAATAGTTGAAAATAGTTGAAAATAATTGAAAATAGTTGAAAATAGTTGAAAATAATTGAAAATAGTTGAAAATAGTTGAAAATAATTGAAAATAGTTGAAAATAATTGAAAATAATTGAAAATAATTGAAAATAATTGAAAATAGTTGAAAATAATTGAAAATAATTGAAAATAATTGAAAATAATTGAAAATAATTGAAAATAATTGAAAATAATTGAAAATAATTATAAATAATTGAAAATAATTGATAAATAATTGAAAATAATTGAAAATAATTGAAAATAATTGAAAATAATTATAAATAATTGAATATAATTCATAAATAATTGAAAATAATTATAAATATTTGAAAATAATTGATAAATAATTGAAAATAATTGAAAATAATTTAAAATAATTGAAAATAATTGAAAATAATTGAAAATAATTATAAATAATTGAAAATAATTGAAAATAATTGAAAATAATTGAAAATAATTGAAAATAATTGAAAATAATTGAAAATAATTATAAATAATTGAAAATAATTATAAAAAATTGAAAATAATTGTAAATAATTGAAAATAATTGTAAATAATTGAAAATAATTGAAAATAATTGAAAATAATTGAAAATAATTGAAAATAATTGAAAATAATTAAAAATAATTGAAAATAATTGAAAATAATTTAACATAATTATAAATAATTGAAAATAATTGAATATAATTGAAAATAATTGATAAATAATTGAAAATAATTGAAAATAATTGAAAATAATTGAAAATAATTATAAATAATTGAAAATAATTGATAAATAATTGAAAATAATTGAAAATAATTGAAAATAATTGAAAATAATTGAAAATAATTGAAAATAATTGAAAATAATTGAAAATAATTGAAAATAATTTAACATAATTATAAATAATTGAAAATAATTGATAAATAATTGAAAATAAT
Organism: Andrena bucephala; assembly: GCA_947577245.1. Classification (NCBI taxonomy): domain Eukaryota; kingdom Metazoa; phylum Arthropoda; class Insecta; order Hymenoptera; family Andrenidae; genus Andrena; species Andrena bucephala. Next base: position 13,828,600 of record OX387718.1, read on the forward strand.
TGAAAATAATTGAAAATAATTGAAAATAATTGAAAATAATTATAAATAATTGAATATAATTGAATATAATTGATAAATAATTGAAAATAATTGAAAATAATTATAAATATTTGAAAATAAATGATAAATAATTGAAAATAATTGAAAATAATTGAAAATAATTGAAAATAATTGAAAATAATTGAAAATAATTGAAAATAATTGAAAATAATTGAAAATAATTGAAAATAATTGAAAATAATTGAAAATAATTGAAAATAATTGAAAATAATTGAAAATAATTGAAAATAATTGAAAATAATTGAAAATAATTGAAAATAATTGAAAATAATTGAAAATAATTGAAAATAATTGAAAATAATTGAAAATAATTGAAAATAATTGAAAATAATTGAAAATAATTGAAAATAATTGAAAATAATTGAAAATAATTGAAAATAATTGAAAATAATTGAAAATAATTGAAAATAATTGAAAATAATTGAAAATAATTGAAAATAATTGAAAATAATTATAAATAATTGAAAATAATTGATAAATAATTGAAAATAATTGAAAATAATTGAAAATAATTGAAAATAATTATAAATAATTGAATATAATTGATAAATAATTGAAAATAATTATAAATATTTGAAAATAATTGATAAATAATTGAAAATAATTGAAAATAATTTAAAATAATTGAAAATAATTGAAAATAATTGAAAATAATTATAAATAATTGAAAATAATTGAAAATAATTGAAAATAATTGAAAATAATTGAAAATAATTGAAAATAATTGAAAATAATTATAAATAATTGAAAATAATTATAAAAAATTGAAAATAATTGTAAATAATTGAAAATAATTGTAAATAATTGAAAATAATTGAAAATAATTGAAAAAAATTGAAAATAATTGAAAATAATTGTAAATAATTGAAAATAATTGAAAATAATTTAAAATAATTGAAAATAATTGAAAATAATTGAAAATAATTATAAATAATTGAAAATAATTGAAAATAATTGAAAATAATTGAAAATAATTGAAAATAATTGAAAATAATTGAAAATAATTATAAATAATTGAAAATAATTATAAAAAATTGAAAATAATTGTAAATAATTGAAAATAATTGTAAATAATTGAAAATAATTGAAAATAATTGAAAAAAATTGAAAATAATTGAAAATAATTGAAAATAATTAAAAATAATTGAAAATAATTGAAAATAATTTAACATAATTATAAATAATTGAAAATAATTGATAAATAATTGAAACTAATTGAAAATAATTGAAGATAATTGAAAATAATTGAAGATAATTGAAGATAATTGAAGATAATTGAAGATAATAGAAGATAATAGAAGATAATTGAAGATAATAGAAGATAATAGAAGATAATTGAAGATAATTGAAAATAATTGAAAATAATAGAAGATAATTGAAGATAATTGAAGATAATAGAAGATAATTGAAGATAATTGAAGATAATAGAAGATAATTGAAGATAATTGAAGATAATTGAAGATAATAGAAGATAATTGAAGATAATTGAAGATAATTGAAAATAATTGAAAATAATTGAAGATAATTGAAAATAATAGAAGATAATTGAAGATAATTGAAAATAATTGAAAATAATTGAAAATAATTGAAGATAATTGAAAATAATTGAAGATAATTGAAGATAATTGAAAATAATTGAAAATAATTGAAGATAATTGAAAATAATAGAAGATAATTGAAGATAATTGAAGATAATTGAAAATAATTGAAGATACTTGAAGATAATTGAAAATAATTGAAGATAGTTGAAGATAATTGAAAATAATTGAAGATAGTTGAAGATAATTGAAAATAATTGAAGATAGTTGAAGATAATTGAAGATAGTTGAAGATAGTTGAAGATAATTGAAAATAATTGAAAATAATTGAAAATAATTGAAAATAATTGAAAATAATTGAAAATAATTGAAAATAATTGAAAATAATTATAAATAATTGAATATAATTGAATATAATTGATAAATAATTGAAAATAATTGAAAATAATTATAAATATTTGAAAATAAATGATAAATAATTGAAAATAATTGAAAATAATTGAAAATAATTGAAAATAATTGAAAATAATTGAAAATAATTGAAAATAATTGAAAATAATTGAAAATAATTGAAAATAATTGAAAATAATTGAAAATAATTGAAAATAATTGAAAATAATTGAAAATAATTGAAAATAATTGAAAATAATTGAAAATAATTGAAAATAATTGAAGATAGTTGAAGATAATTGAAAATAATTGAAGATAGTTGAAGATAATTGAAAATAATTGAAGATAGTTGAAGATAATTGAAGATAGTTGAAGATAGTTGAAGATAATTGAAAATAATTGAAAATAATTGAAAATAATTGAAAATAATTGAAAATAATTGAAAATAATTGAAAATAATTGAAAATAATTATAAATAATTGAATATAATTGAATATAATTGATAAATAATTGAAAATAATTGAAAATAATTATAAATATTTGAAAATAAATGATAAATAATTGAAAATAATTGAAAATAATTGAAAATAATTGAAAATAATTGAAAATAATTGAAAATAATTGAAAATAATTGAAAATAATTGAAAATAATTGAAAATAATTGAAAATAATTGAAAATAATTGAAAATAATTGAAAATAATTGAAAATAATTGAAAATAATTGAAAATAATTGAAAATAATTGAAAATAATTGAACATAATTGAAAATAATTATAAATAATTGAAAATAATTGAAAATAAAAGATAAATAATTGAAAATAATTGAAAATAATTATAAATAATTGAATATAATTGATAAATAATTGAAAATAATTATAAATATTTGAAAATAATTGATAAATAATTGAAAATAATTGAAAATAATTGAAAATAATTGAAAATAATTGAAAATAATTGAAAATAATTTAAAATAATTGAAAATAATTGAAAATAATTTAAAGAAATTTAAAATAATTGAAATTAATTATAAATAATTGAAAGTAATTATAAATAATTGAAAATAATTGACAAATAATTGAAAATAATTAAAAATAATTGAAAATAATTGAAAATAATTGAAAAGAATTATAAATAATTGAAAGTAATTATAAATAATTGAAAATAATTGATAAATAATTGAATATAATTAAAAATAATTGAAAATAATTGAAAATAATTGAAAATAATTATAAATAATAGAAAATAATTTATAAATAATAGAAAATAATTGAAAATAATTGAAAATAATTGAAAATAATTATAAATAATTGAAAATAATTGATAAATAATTGAAAATAATTATAAATAGTTGAAAATAATTGAAAATAATTGATAAATATTTGAAAATAATTGAAAATAATTGAAAATAATTGATAAATTATTGAAAATAATTAGAAATAATTGAAAATAATTGAAAATAATTGAAAATAATTGAAAATAACTTAAAATAATTTAAATTAATTATAAATAATTGAAAATAATTGATAAATAATTGAAAATAATTATAAATAATTAAAAATAATTGGAAATAATTATAAATAATTGAAAATAATTGAAAATAATTGAAAATAATTGATAACTAATTGGAAATAATTATAAATAATTGAAAATAATTGAAAATAATTGAAAAAAATTGAAAATAATTGAAAATAATTGAAAATAATTAAAAATAATTATAAATAATTTAAAATAATTATAAATAATTGAAAATAATGGTTAAATAATTGAAAATCATTGAAAATAATTGAAAATAATTATAAATAATAGAAAATATTTGATAAATAATTGAAAATAATTGGAAATAATTGAAAATAATTGAAAATAATTATAAATAATTGAAAATAATTGAAAATAATTGAAAATAATTGAAAATAATTATAAATAATTGAAAATAATTGATAAATATTTGAAAATAATTATAAATAATTGAAAATAATTGATAAATAATTGAAAATAATTATAAATAATTGAAAATAATTATAAATAATTGGAAAATAATTGAAAATAATTGAAAATAATTATAAATAATTGAAAATAATTGAAAATAATTGAAAATAATTGAAAATAATTGAAAATAATTGAAAATAATTGAAAATAAATATAAATAAATATAAATAATTGAAAATAATTGAAAATAATTGAAAATAATTATAAATAATTGAAAATAATTGAAAATAATTGAAAATAATTGAAAATAATTATAAATAATTGAAAATAATTGATAAATAATTGAAAATAATTGAAAATAATTGAAAATAATTTAAAGAAATTTAAAATAATTGAAATTAATTATAAATAATTGAAAGTAATTATAAATAATTGAAAATAATTGACAAATAATTGAAAGTAATTAAAAATAATTGAAAATAATTGAAAATAATTGAAAATAATTGAAAAGAATTATAAGTAATTGAAAATAATTGAAAATAATTGAAAATAATTGAAAATAATTATAAATAATTGAAAATAATTTATATATAATTGAAAATAATTGAAAATAATTGAAAATAATTTAAAGAAATTTAAAATAATTGAAATTAATTATAAATAATTGAAAAAAATTATAAATAATTGAAAATAATTGACAAGAATTATAAATAATTGAAAATAATTGAAAATAATTGAAAATAATTGAAATTAATTATAAATAATTGATAAATAATTGAAAATAATTATAAATAATTGAAAATAATTGATAAATAATTGAAAATAATTATAAATAATTGAAAATAATTATAAATAATTGGAAAATAATTGAAAATAATTGAAAATAATTATAAATAATTGAAAATAATTGAAAATAATTGAAAATAATTGAAAATAATTGAAAATAAATATAAATAATTGAAAATAATTGAAAATAATTGAAAATAATTGAAAATAATTGAAAATAATTATAAATAATTGAAAATAATTGAAAATAATTGAAAATAATTGAAAATAATTATAAATAATTGAAAATAATTGATAAATAATTGAAAATAATTATAAATAATTGAAAATAATTGATAAATAATTGAAAATAATTATAAATTATTGAAAATAATTGAAAATAATTGAAAATAATTATAAATAATTGAAAATAATTGATAAATAATTGATAAATAATTGAAAATAATTGAAAATAATTGAAAATAATTGAAAAGAATTATAAATAATTGAAAATAATTGAAAATAATTGAAAATAATTGAAAATAATTGAAAATAATTGAAAATAGTTGAAAATAATTGATGTTAATTATAAATAATAGAAAATAATTGAAAATAATTGAAAATAATTGAAAATAATTGAAAATAATTGAAATTAATTATGAATAATTGAAAATAATTGATAAATATTTTAAAATAATTATAAACAAATTGAAAATAATTGAAAATAATTGAAAATAATTGAAAATAATTATAAATAATTGAAAATAATTGAAAATAATTGAAAATAATTGAAAATAATTGAAAATAATTGAAAATAATTGAAAATAATTATGAATAATTGAAAATAATTATAAATAATTTATAAATAATTGAAAATAATTGAAAATAATTGAAAATAATTATAAATAATTGAAAATAATTGATAAATAATGGAAAATAATTGAAAATAATTGAAAATAATTGAAAATAATTGAAAATAATTATAAATAATAGAAAATAATTGATAAATAATTTAAAATAATTATAAATAATTTAAAATAATTATAAATAATTGAAAATAATGGTTAAATAATTGAAAATCATTGAAAATAATTGAAAATAATTATAAATAATAGAAAATATTTGATAAATAATTGAAAATAATTGAAGATAGTTGAAGATAATTGAAAATAATTGAAGATAGTTGAAGATAATTGAAAATAATTGAAGATAGTTGAAGATAATTGAAGATAGTTGAAGATAGTTGAAGATAATTGAAAATAATTGAAAATAATTGAAAATAATTGAAAATAATTGAAAATAATTGAAAATAATTGAAAATAATTGAAAATAATTATAAATAATTGAATATAATTGAATATAATTGATAAATAATTGAAAATAATTGAAAATAATTATAAATATTTGAAAATAAATGATAAATAATTGAAAATAATTGAAAATAATTGAAAATAATTGAAAATAATTGAAAATAATTGAAAATAATTGAAAATAATTGAAAATAATTGAAAATAATTGAAAATAATTGAAAATAATTGAAAATAATTGAAAATAATTGAAAATAATTGAAAATAATTGAAAATAATTGAAAATAATTGAAAATAATTGAACATAATTGAAAATAATTATAAATAATTGAAAATAATTGAAAATAAATGATAAATAATTGAAAATAATTGAAAATAATTATAAATAATTGAATATAATTGATAAATAATTGAAAATAATTATAAATATTTGAAAATAATTGATAAATAATTGAAAATAATTGAAAATAATTGAAAATAATTGAAAATAATTGAAAATAATTGAAAATAATTTAAAATAATTGAAAATAATTGAAAATAATTTAAAGAAATTTAAAATAATTGAAATTAATTATAAATAATTGAAAGTAATTATAAATAATTGAAAATAATTGACAAATAATTGAAAATAATTAAAAATAATTGAAAATAATTGAAAATAATTGAAAAGAATTATAAATAATTGAAAGTAATTATAAATAATTGAAAATAATTGATAAATAATTGAATATAATTAAAAATAATTGAAAATAATTGAAAATAATTGAAAATAATTATAAATAATAGAAAATAATTTATAAATAATAGAAAATAATTGAAAATAATTGAAAATAATTGAAAATAATTATAAATAATTGAAAATAATTGATAAATAATTGAAAATAATTATAAATAGTTGAAAATAATTGAAAATAATTGATAAATATTTGAAAATAATTGAAAATAATTGAAAATAATTGATAAATTATTGAAAATAATTAGAAATAATTGAAAATAATTGAAAATAATTGAAAATAACTTAAAATAATTTAAATTAATTATAAATAATTGAAAATAATTGATAAATAATTGAAAATAATTATAAATAATTAAAAATAATTGGAAATAATTATAAATAATTGAAAATAATTGAAAATAATTGAAAATAATTGATAACTAATTGGAAATAATTATAAATAATTGAAAATAATTGAAAATAATTGAAAAAAATTGAAAATAATTGAAAATAATTGAAAATAATTAAAAATAATTATAAATAATTTAAAATAATTATAAATAATTGAAAATAATGGTTAAATAATTGAAAATCATTGAAAATAATTGAAAATAATTATAAATAATAGAAAATATTTGATAAATAATTGAAAATAATTGGAAATAATTGAAAATAATTGAAAATAATTATAAATAATTGAAAATAATTGAAAATAATTGAAAATAATTGAAAATAATTATAAATAATTGAAAATAATTGATAAATAATTGAAAATAATTATAAATAATTGAAAATAATTGATAAATAATTGAAAATAATTATAAATAATTGAAAATAATTATAAATAATTGGAAAATAATTGAAAATAATTGAAAATAATTATAAATAATTGAAAATAATTGAAAATAATTGAAAATAATTGAAAATAATTGAAAATAATTGAAAATAATTGAAAATAAATATAAATAAATATAAATAATTGAAAATAATTGAAAATAATTGAAAATAATTATAAATAATTGAAAATAATTGAAAATAATTGAAAATAATTGAAAATAATTATAAATAATTGAAAATAATTGATAAATAATTGAAAATAATTGAAAATAATTGAAAATAATTTAAAGAAATTTAAAATAATTGAAATTAATTATAAATAATTGAAAGTAATTATAAATAATTGAAAATAATTGACAAATAATTGAAAGTAATTAAAAATAATTGAAAATAATTGAAAATAATTGAAAATAATTGAAAAGAATTATAAGTAATTGAAAATAATTGAAAATAATTGAAAATAATTGAAAATAATTATAAATAATTGAAAATAATTTATATATAATTGAAAATAATTGAAAATAATTGAAAATAATTTAAAGAAATTTAAAATAATTGAAATTAATTATAAATAATTGAAAAAAATTATAAATAATTGAAAATAATTGACAAGAATTATAAATAATTGAAAATAATTGAAAATAATTGAAAATAATTGAAATTAATTATAAATAATTGATAAATAATTGAAAATAATTATAAATAATTGAAAATAATTGATAAATAATTGAAAATAATTATAAATAATTGAAAATAATTATAAATAATTGGAAAATAATTGAAAATAATTGAAAATAATTATAAATAATTGAAAATAATTGAAAATAATTGAAAATAATTGAAAATAATTGAAAATAAATATAAATAATTGAAAATAATTGAAAATAATTGAAAATAATTGAAAATAATTGAAAATAATTATAAATAATTGAAAATAATTGAAAATAATTGAAAATAATTGAAAATAATTATAAATAATTGAAAATAATTGATAAATAATTGAAAATAATTATAAATAATTGAAAATAATTGATAAATAATTGAAAATAATTATAAATTATTGAAAATAATTGAAAATAATTGAAAATAATTATAAATAATTGAAAATAATTGATAAATAATTGATAAATAATTGAAAATAATTGAAAATAATTGAAAATAATTGAAAAGAATTATAAATAATTGAAAATAATTGAAAATAATTGAAAATAATTGAAAATAATTGAAAATAATTGAAAATAGTTGAAAATAATTGATGTTAATTATAAATAATAGAAAATAATTGAAAATAATTGAAAATAATTGAAAATAATTGAAAATAATTGAAATTAATTATGAATAATTGAAAATAATTGATAAATATTTTAAAATAATTATAAACAAATTGAAAATAATTGAAAATAATTGAAAATAATTGAAAATAATTATAAATAATTGAAAATAATTGAAAATAATTGAAAATAATTGAAAATAATTGAAAATAATTGAAAATAATTGAAAATAATTATGAATAATTGAAAATAATTATAAATAATTTATAAATAATTGAAAATAATTGAAAATAATTGAAAATAATTATAAATAATTGAAAATAATTGATAAATAATGGAAAATAATTGAAAATAATTGAAAATAATTGAAAATAATTGAAAATAATTATAAATAATAGAAAATAATTGATAAATAATTTAAAATAATTATAAATAATTTAAAATAATTATAAATAATTGAAAATAATGGTTAAATAATTGAAAATCATTGAAAATAATTGAAAATAATTATAAATAATAGAAAATATTTGATAAATAATTGAAAATAATTGGAAATAATTGAAAATAATTGAAAATAATTATAAATAATTGAAAATAATTGAAAATAATTGATAATAATTGAAAATAATTATAAATAATTGAAAATAATTGATAAATAATTGAAAATAATTATAAATAATTGAAAATAATTGATAAATAATTGAAAATAATTATAAATAATTGAAAATAATTATAAATAATTGGAAAATAATTGAAAATAATTGAAAATAATTGAAAATAATTGAAAATAATTGAAAATAATTGAAAATAATTGAAAATAATTGAAAATAATTGAAAATAATTGAAAATAATTGAAAATAATTATAAATAATTGAAAATAATTGATAAATAATTGAAAATAATTGAAAATAATTGAAAATAATTTAAAGAAATTTAAAATAATTGAAATTAATTATAAATAATTGAAAGTAATTATAAATAATTGAAAATAATTGACAAATAATTGAAAGTAATTAAAAATAATTGAAAATAATTGAAAATAATTGAAAATAATTGAAAAGAATTATAAGTAATTGAAAATAATTGAAAATAATTGAAAATAATTGAAAATAATTATAAATAATTGAAAATAATTTATATATAATTGAAAATAATTGAAAATAATTGAAAATAATTTAAAGAAATTTAAAATAATTGAAATTAATTATAAATAATTGAAAAAAATTATAAATAATTGAAAATAATTGACAAGAATTATAAATAATTGAAAATAATTGAAAATAATTGAAAATAATTGAAAATAATTGAAATTAATTATAAATAATTGATAAATAATTGAAAATAATTATAAATAATTGAAAATAATTGAAAATAATTGGAAATAATTGAAAATAATTGAAAATAATTATAAATAATTGAAAATAATTGAAAATAATTGAAAATAATTGAAAATAATTATAAATAATTGAAAATAATTGATAAATAATTGAAAATAATTATAAATAATTGAAAATAATTGATAAATAATTGAAAATAATTATAAATAATTGAAAATAATTATAAATAATTGGAAAATAATTGAAAATAATTGAAAATAATTATAAATAATTGAAAATAATTGAAAATAATTGAAAATAATTGAAAATAATTGAAAATAAATATAAATAATTGAAAATAATTGAAAATAATTGAAAATAATTGAAAATAATTGAAAATAATTATAAATAATTGAAAATAATTGAAAATAATTGAAAATAATTGAAAATAATTATAAATAATTGAAAATAATTGATAAATAATTGAAAATAATTGAAAATAATTGAAAATAATTTAAAGAAATTTAAAATAATTGAAATTAATTATAAATAATTGAAAAAAATTATAAATAATTGAAAATAATTGACAAGAATTATAAATAATTGAAAATAATTGAAAATAATTGAAAATAATTGAAAATAATTGAAATTAATTATAAATAATTGATAAATAATTGAAAATAATTATAAATAATTGAAAATAATTGATAAATAATTGAAAATAATTATAAATAATTGAAAATAATTATAAATAATTGGAAAATAATTGAAAATAATTGAAAATAATTATAAATAATTGAAAATAATTGAAAATAATTGAAAATAATTGAAAATAATTGAAAATAAATATAAATAATTGAAAATAATTGAAAATAATTGAAAATAATTGAAAATAATTGAAAATAATTATAAATAATTGAAAATAATTGAAAATAATTGAAAATAATTGAAAATAATTATAAATAATTGAAAATAATTGATAAATAATTGAAAATAATTATAAATAATTGAAAATAATTGATAAATAATTGAAAATAATTATAAATAATTGAAAATAATTATAAATAATTGGAAAATAATTGAAAATAATTGAAAATAATTATAAATAATTGAAAATAATTGAAAATAATTGAAAATAATTGAAAATAATTGAAAATAAATATAAATAATTGAAAATAATTGAAAATAATTGAAAATAATTGAAAATAATTGAAAATAATTATAAATAATTGAAAATAATTGAAAATAATTGAAAATAATTGAAAATAATTATAAATAATTGAAAATAATTGATAAATAATTGAAAATAATTGAAAATAATTGAAAATAATTTAAAGAAATTTAAAATAATTGAAATTAATTATAAATAATTGAAAAAAATTATAAATAATTGAAAATAATTGACAAGAATTATAAATAATTGAAAATAATTGAAAATAATTGAAAATAATTGAAAATAATTGAAATTAATTATAAATAATTGATAAATAATTGAAAATAATTATAAATAATTGAAAATAATTGATAAATAATTGAAAATAATTATAAATAATTGAAAATAATTATAAATAATTGGAAAATAATTGAAAATAATTGAAAATAATTATAAATAATTGAAAATAATTGAAAATAATTGAAAATAATTGAAAATAATTGAAAATAAATATAAATAATTGAAAATAATTGAAAATAATTGAAAATAATTGAAAATAATTGAAAATAATTATAAATAATTGAAAATAATTGAAAATAATTGAAAATAATTGAAAATAATTATAAATAATTGAAAATAATTGATAAATAATTGAAAATAATTGAAAATAATTGAAAATAATTTAAAGAAATTTAAAATAATTGAAATTAATTATAAATAATTGAAAGTAATTATAAATAATTGAAAATAATTGACAAATAATTGAAAGTAATTAAAAATAATTGAAAATAATTGAAAATAATTGAAAATAATTGAAAAGAATTATAAGTAATTGAAAATAATTGAAAATAATTGAAAATAAATGAAAATAATTATAAATAATTGAAAATAATTTATATATAATTGAAAATAATTGAAAATAATTGAAAATAATTTAAAGAAATTTAAAATAATTGAAATTAATTATAAATAATTGAAAAAAATTATAAATAATTGAAAATAATTGACAAGAATTATGAATAATTGAAAATAATTGAAAATAATTGAAAATAATTGAAAATAATTGAAATTAATTATAAATAATTGATAAATAATTGAAAATAATTATAAATAATTGAAAATAATTGAAAATAATTGAAAATAATTATAAATAATTGAAAATAATTATAAATAATTGATAAAAAATGGAAAATAATTGAAAATAATTGAAAATAATTGAAAATAATGATAAATAATTGAAAATAATTGATAAATAATTGAAAATAATTGAAAATAATTGAAAATAATTTAAAAGAATTATAAATAATTGAAAATAATTATAAATAATTGAAAATAATTGTTAAATAATTGAAAATCATTGAAAATAATTGAAAATAATTATAAATAATAGAAAATAATTGAAAATAATTGGAAATAATTGAAAATAATTGAAAATAATTGAAAATAATTGAAAATAATTGAAAATAATTGAAAATAATTGAAATTAATTGAAAATAATTGAAAAGAATTGATAAATAATTGAAAATAATTAAAAATAATTGAAAATACTTGAAAATAATTGAAAATAATTGAAAATAATTATAAATAATTGAAAATAATTGAAAATAATTGAAAAGAATTGAAAATAATTGAAAATAATTGAAATTAATTATGAATAATTGAAAATAATTGATAAATAATTGAAAATAATTATAAATAATTGAAAATAATTGAAAATAATTGAAAATAATTATAAATAATTGAAAATAATTGAAAATAATTGAAAATAATTGAAAATAATTGAATATAATTGAAAAGAATTATAAATAATTGAAAATAATTATAAATAATTGAAAATAATTGATAAATTATTGAAAATAATTATAAATAATTGAAAATAATTGATAAATAATTGAAAATAATTGAAAATAATTTAAAATAATTGAAAATAATTGAAAATAATTATAAATAATTGAAAATAATTGAAAATAATTGAAAATAATTGAAAATAATTATAAATAATTGAAAATAATTGATATATAATTGAAAATAATTGAAAATAATTGAAAATAATTTAAAGAAATTTAAAATAATTGAAATTAATTATAAATAATTCAAAATAATTATAAATAATTGAAAATAATTGAAAATAATTGACAATAATTGAAAATAATTGAAAATAATTGAAAATAATTTAAAATAATTGAAATTAATTATAAATAATTGATAAATAATTGAAAATAATTATAAATAATTGAAAATAATTGAAAATAATTGAAAATAATTATAAATAATTGAAAATAATTATAAATAATTGATAAAAAATTGAAAATAATTGAAATAATTGAAAATAATTGAAATAATTGAAAATAATTGAAAATAATTGAAAATAATGATAAATAATTGAAAATAATTGAAAATAATTGAAAATAATTAAAAAGAATTATAAATAATTGAAAATAATTATAAATAATTGAAAATAATTGTTAAATAATTGAAAATCATTGAAAATAATTGAAAATAATTATAAATAATAGAAAATAATTGATAAATAATTGAAAATAATTGGAAATAATTGAAAATAATTGATAATAATTGAAAATAATTTAAAATAATTGAAAATAATTGATAATAATTGAAAATAATTTAAAAGAATTGAAAATAATTGAAAATAATTGAAAATAATTGAAAATAATTGAAAATAATTGAAAATAATTGAAAATAATTGAAAATAATTGAAAATAATTGAAAATAATTGAAAATAATTGAAATTAATTTATAAATAATTGAAAATAATTGAAAATAATTGAAAATAATTGAAAATAATTATAAATAAGTGAAAATAATTGAAAATAATTATAAATAATTGAAAACAATTATAAATAATTTATAAATAATTGAAAATAATTGAAAATAATTGAAGTTAATTATAAATAATAGAAAATAATTGACAAATAATTAAAAATAATTATAAATAATTGAAAATAATTGAAAATAATTGAAAATAATTATGAATAATTGAAAATAATTGATAAATAATTGAAAATAATTATAAATAATTGAAAATAATTGAAAATATTTGAAAATAATTGATAAATATTTGATAAATAATTGAAAATAATTCAAAATAATTGAAAATAATTGAAATTAATTATGAATAATTGAAAATAATTGATAAATATTTGAAAATAATTATAAACAAATTGAAAATAATTGAAAATCATTGAAAATAATTCAAAATAATTATAAATAATAGAAAATAATTGATAAATAATTGAAAATAATTGGAAATAATTGAAAATAATTGAAAATAATTGAAAATAATTGAAAATAATTGAAAATAATTGAAAATAATTGAAAATAATTGAAAATAATTGAAAAGAATTGAAGATAATTGAAAATAATTGAAATTAATTATGAATAATTGAAAATAATTGATAAATAATTGAAAATAATTATAAATAATTGAAAATAATTGAAAATAATTGAAAATAATTATAAATAATTGAAAATAATTGAAAATAATTGAAAATAATTGAAAATAATTGAAAATAATTGAAAATAATTGAAAAGAATTATAAATAATTGAAAATAATTGAAAATAATTGAAAAGAATTATAAATAATTGAAAATAATTATAAATAATTGAAAATAATTGTTAAATAATTGAAAATCATTGAAAATAATTGAAAATACTTATAAATAATAGAAAATAATTGATAAATAATTGAAAATAATTGGAAATAATTGAAAATAATTGAAAATAATTGATAAATAATTGAAAATAATTATAAATAATTGAAAATAATTGAAAATAATTGAAAATAATTGAAAATAATTGAAAATAATTGTATAGAATTGATAAATAATTGAAAATAATTAAAAATAATTGAAAATAATTGAAAATAATTGAAAATAATTATAAATAATAGAAAATAATTGATAAATAATTGAAAAGAATTATAAATAATTGAAAATAATTGAAAATAATTGAAAATAATTATAAATAATTGAAAATAATTGATAAATAATTAAAAATAATTATAAATAACTGATAATAATTGAAAATAATTGATAAATAATTGAAAATAATTGAAAATAATTGAAAATAATTGGAAATAATTGAAAATAATTTGTAATAATTGATAAATAATTGAAAATAATTATAAATAATTGAAAATAATTGAAAATAATTGAAAATAATTGAAAATAATTGTATAGAATTGATAAATGATTGAAAATAATTAAAAATAATTGAAAATAATTGAAAATAATTGAAAATAATTATATATAATAGAAAATAATTGATAAATAATTGAAAAGAATTATAAATAATTGAAAATAATTGAAAATAATTGAAAATAATTATAAATAATTGATAATAATTGATAAATAATTAAAAATAATTATAAATAACTGATAATAATTGAAAATAATTGATAAATAATTGAAAATAATTGAAAATAATTGAAAATAATTGAAAATAATTGAAAATAATTGATAATAATTATAAATAATTGAAAATAATTATAAATAATTGATAAAAAATTGAAAATAATTCAAAATAATTGAAAAGAATTGAAAATAATTGAAAATAATTATAAATAATTGAAAATAATTGAAAATAATTGAAAATAATTGAAAATAATTGAAAATAATTGAAAAGAATTATAAATAATTGAAAATAATTATAAATAATTGCAAATCATTGAAAATAATTGAAAATAATTATAAATAATAGAAAATAATTGATAAATAATTGAAAATAATTGGAAATAATTGAAAATATTTGAAAATCATTGAAAATAATTGAAAATAATTGAAAATAATTGAAAATAATTGAAAATAATTGAAAATAATTGAAAAGAATTGAAAATAATTGAAAATAATTGAAATTAATTATGAATAATTGAAAATAAATGATAAATAATTGAAAATAATTATAAATATTTGAAAATAATTGAAAATAATTGAAAATAATTATAAATAATTGAAAATAATTGAAAATAATTGAAAATAATTTAAAATAATTGAAAAGAATTATAAATAATTGACAATATTATAAATAATTGAAAATCATTGAAAATAATTGAAAATAATTATAAATAATAGAAAATAATTGATAAATAAATGAAAATAATTGGAAATAATTGAAAATATTTGAAAATATTTGAAAATAATTGAAAATAATTGAAAATAATTGAAAATAATTGAAAATAATTGAAAAGAATTGAAAATAATTGAAAATAATTGAAATTAATTATGAATAATTGAAAATAATTGATAAATAATTGAAAATAATTATAAATATTTGAAAATAATTGAAAATAATTGAAAATAATTATAAATAATTGAAAATAATTGAAAATAATTGAAAATAATTGAAAATAATTTAAAATAATTGAAAAGAATTATAAATAATTGACAATAATTATAAATAATTGAAAATAATTGATAAATTAATGAAAATAATTATAAATAATTGAAAATAATTGATACTTAATTGAAAATAATTGAAAATAATTTAAAATAATTGAAAATAATTTAAATTAATTATAAATAATTGAAAATAATTGATAAATAATTGAAAATAATTATAAATAATTGAAAATAATTGGAAATAATTATAAATAATTGAAAATAATTGAAAATAATTGAAAATAATTGATAACTAACTGGAAATAATTATAAATAATTGAAAATAATTGAAAATAATTTAAAATAATTGAAAATAATTGAAAATAATTGAAAATAATTGAAATTAATTTATAAATAATTGAAAATAATTGAAAATAATTGAAAATAATTGAAAATAATTATAAATAAGTGAAAATAATTGAAAATAATTATAAATAATTGAAAACAATTATAAATAATTTATAAATAATTGAAAATAATTGAAAATAATTGAAGTTAATTATAAATAATAGAAAATAATTGATAAATAATTAAAAATAATTATAAATAATTGAAAATAATTGAAAATAATTGAAAATAATTGTAAATAATTGAAAATAATTGATAAATAATTGAAAATAATTATAAATAATTGAAAATAATTGAAAATAATTTAAAATAATTATAAATATTTGAAAATAATTGATAAATAATTGATAAATAATTGAAAATAATTGAAAATAATTGAAAATAATTGAAAATAATTGAAATTAATTATGAATAATTGAAAATAATTGATAAATATTTGAAAATAATTATAAACAAATTGAAAATAATTGAAAATAATTGAAAATAATTATAAATAATGTAAAATAATTGATAAATAATTGAAAATAATTGAGAATAATTGAAAATAATTGAAAAGAATTATAAATAATTGAAAATAATTATAAATAATTGAAAATAATTGATAAATAATTGAAAATCATTGAAAATAATTCAAAATAATTGAAAATAATTGAAAATAATTGAAAATAATTGAAAATAATTGAAAATAATTGAAAATAATTGAAGTTAATTATAAATAATAGAAAATAATTGACAAATAATTAAAAATAATTATAAATAATAGAAAATAATTGAAAATAATTGAAAATAATTATGAATAATTGAAAATAATTGATAAATAATTGAAAATAATTATAAATAATTGAAAATAATTGAAAATAATTTAAAATAATTATAAATATTTGAAAATAATTGATAAATATTTGATAAATAATTGAAAATAATTCAAAATAATTGAAAATAATTGAAAATAATTGAAATTAATTATGAATAATTGAAAATAATTGATAAATATTTGAAAATAATTATAAACAAATTGAAAATAATTGAAAATCATTGAAAATAATTCAAAATAATTATAAATAATAGAAAATAATTGATAAATAATTGAAAATAATTGGAAATAATTGAAAATAATTGAAAATAATTGAAAATAATTGAAAATAATTGAAAATAATTGAAAATAATTGAAAATAATTGAAAATAATTGAAAAGAATTGAAGGTAATTGAAAATAATTGAAATTAATTATGAATAATTGAAAATAATTGATAAATAATTGAAAATAATTATAAATAATTGAAAATAATTGAAAATAATTGAAAATAATTATAAATAATTGAAAATAATTGAAAATAATTGAAAATAATTGAAAATAATTGAAAAGAATTATAAATAATTGAAAATAATTGAAAATAATTTAAAAGAATTATAAATAATTGAAAATAATTATAAATAATTGAAAATAATTGTTAAATAATTGAAAATCATTGAAAATAATTGAAAATACTTATAAATAATAGAAAATAATTGATAAATAATTGAAAATAATTGGAAATAATTGAAAATAATTGAAAATAATTGATAAATAATTGAAAATAATTATAAATAATTGAAAATAATTGAAAATAATTGAAAATAATTGAAAATAATTGAAAATAATTGTATAGAATTGATAAATAATTGAAAATAATTAAAAATAATTGAAAATAATTGAAAATAATTGAAAATAATTATAAATAATAGAAAATAATTGATAAATAATTGAAAAGAATTATAAATAATTGAAAATAATTGAAAATAATTGAAAATAATTATAAATAATTGAAAATAATTGATAAATAATTAAAAATAATTATAAATAACTGATAATAATTGAAAATAATTGATAAATAATTGAAAATAATTGAAAATAATTGAAAATAATTGGAAATAATTGAAAATAATTTGTAATAATTGATAAATAATTGAAAATAATTATAAATAATTGAAAATAATTGAAAATAATTGAAAATAATTGAAAATAATTGTATAGAATTGATAAATGATTGAAAATAATTAAAAATAATTGAAAATAATTGAAAATAATTGAAAATAATTATATATAATAGAAAATAATTGATAAATAATTGAAAAGAATTATAAATAATTGAAAATAATTGAAAATAATTGAAAATAATTATAAATAATTGATAATAATTGATAAATAATTAAAAATAATTATAAATAACTGATAATAATTGATAAATAATTGAAAATAATTGAAAATAATTGAAAATAATTGAAAATAATTGAAAATAATTGAAAATAATTGATAATAATTATAAATAATTGAAAATAATTATAAATAATTGATAAAAAATTGAAAATAATTCAAAATAATTGAAAAGAATTGAAAATAATTGAAAATAATTATAAATAATTGAAAATAATTGAAAATAATTGAAAATAATTGAAAATAATTGAAAATAATTGAAAAGAATTATAAATAATTGAAAATAATTATAAATAATTGCAAATCATTGAAAATAATTGAAAATAATTATAAATAATAGAAAATAATTGATAAATAATTGAAAATAATTGGAAATAATTGAAAATATTTGAAAATCATTGAAAATAATTGAAAATAATTGAAAATAATTGAAAATAATTGAAAATAATTGAAAAGAATTGAAAATAATTGAAAATAATTGAAATTAATTATGAATAATTGAAAATAATTGATAAATAATTGAAAATAATTATAAATATTTGAAAATAATTGAAAATAATTGAAAATAATTATAAATAATTGAAAATAATTGAAAATAATTGAAAATAATTGAAAATAATTTAAAATAATTGAAAAGAATTATAAATAATTGACAATAATTATAAATAATTGAAAATAATTGATAAATTATTGAAAATAATTATAAATAATTGAGAATAATTGATACTTAATTGAAAATAATTGAAAATAATTGAAAATAATTTAAAATAATTGAAAATAATTTAAATTAATTATAAATAATTGAAAATAATTGATAAATAATTGAAAATAATTGAAAATAATTGAAAATAATTGAAAATAATTGAAAATAATTGATAATAATTATAAATAATTGAAAATAATTATAAATAATTGATAAAAAATTGAAAATAATTCAAAATAATTGAAAAGAATTGAAAATAATTGAAAATAATTATAAATAATTGAAAATAATTGAAAATAATTGAAAATAATTGAAAATAATTGAAAATAATTGAAAAGAATTATAAATAATTGAAAATAATTATAAATAATTGAAAATCATTGAAAATAATTGAAAATAATTATAAATAATAGAAAATAATTGATAAATAAATGAAAATAATTGGAAATAATTGAAAATATTTGAAAATATTTGAAAATAATTGAAAATAATTGAAAATAATTGAAAATAATTGAAAATAATTGAAAAGAATTGAAAATAATAGAAAATAATTGAAATTAATTATGAATAATTGAAAATAATTGATAAATAATTGAAAATAATTATAAATATTTGAAAATAATTGATAATAATTGAAAATAATTATAAATAATTGAAAATAATTGAAAATAATTGAAAATAATTATAAATAATTGAAAATAATTGGAAATAATTATAAATAATTGAAAATAATTGAAAATAATTGAAAATAATTGATAACTAACTGGAAATAATTATAAATAATTGAAAATAATTGAAAATAATTTAAAATAATTTAAAATAATTGAAAATAATTGAAAATAATTGAAATTAATTTATAAATAATTGAAAATAATTGAAAATAATTGAAAATAATTGAAAATAATTATAAATAAGTGAAAATAATTGAAAATAATTATAAATAATTGAAAACAATTATAAATAATTTATAAATAATTGAAAATAATTGAAAATAATTGAAGTTAATTATAAATAATAGAAAATAATTGATAAATAATTAAAAATAATTATAAATAATTGAAAATAATTGAAAATAATTGAAAATAATTGTAAATAATTGAAAATAATTGATAAATAATTGAAAATAATTATAAATAATTGAAAATAATTGAAAATAATTTAAAATAATTATAAATATTTGAAAATAATTGATAAATAATTGATAAATAATTGAAAATAATTGAAAATAATTGAAAATAATTGAAAATAAATGAAATTAATTATGAATAATTGAAAATAATTGATAAATATTTGAAAATAATTATAAACAAATTGAAAATAATTGAAAATAATTGAAAATAATTATAAATAATGTAAAATAATTGATAAATAATTGAAAATAATTGAGAATAATTGAAAATAATTGAAAAGAATTATAAATAATTGAAAATAATTATAAATAATTGAAAATAATTGATAAATAATTGAAAATCATTGAAAATAATTCAAAATAATTGAAAATAATTGAAAATAATTGAAAATAATTGAAAAGAATTATAAATAATTGAAAATAATTATAAATAATTGCAAATCATTGAAAATAATTGAAAATAATTATAAATAATAGAAAATAATTGATAAATAATTGAAAATAATTGGAAATAATTGAAAATATTTGAAAATCATTGAAAATAATTGAAAATAATTGAAAATAATTGAAAATAATTGAAAATAATTGAAAATAATTGAAAAGAATTGAAAATAATTGAAAATAATTGAAATTAATTATGAATAATTGAAAATAATTGATAAATAATTGAAAATAATTATAAATATTTGAAAATAATTGAAAATAATTGAAAATAATTATAAATAATTGAAAATAATTGAAAATAATTGAAAATAATTGAAAATAATTTAAAATAATTGAAAAGAATTATAAATAATTGACAATAATTATAAATAATTGAAAATAATTGATAAATTATTGAAAATAATTATAAATAATTGAGAATAATGGATACTTAATTGAAAATAATTGAAAATAATTGAAAATAATTTAAAATAATTGAAAATAATTTAAATTAATTATAAATAATTGAAAATAATTGATAAATAATTGAAAATAATTGAAAATAATTGAAAATAATTGAAAATAATTGAAAATAATTTATAATAATTATAAATAATTGAAAATAATTATAAATAATTGATAAAAAATTGAAAATAATTCAAAATAATTGAAAAGAATTGAAAATAATTGAAAATAATTATAAATAATTGAAAATAATTGAAAATAATTGAAAATAATTGAAAATAATTGAAAAGAATTATAAATAATTGAAAATAATTATAAATAATTGAAAATCATTGAAAATAATTGAAAATAATTATAAATAATAGAAAATAATTGATAAATAAATGAAAATAATTGGAAATAATTGAAAATATTTGAAAATATTTGAAAATAATTGAAAATAATTGAAAATAATTGAAAATAATTGAAAATAATTGAAAATAATTGAAATTAATTTATAAATAATTGAAAATAATTGAAAATAATTGAAAATAATTGAAAATAATTGAAATTAATTTATAAATAATTGAAAATAATTGGAAATAATTGAAAATAATTGAAAATAATTGAAAATAATTGAAAATAATTGAAAATAATTGATAATAATTATAAATAATTGAAAATAATTATAAATAATTGATAAAAAATTGAAAATGATTCAAAATAATTGAAAAGAATTGAAAATAATTGAAAATAATTATAAATAATTGAAAATAATTGAAAATAATTGAAAATAATTGAAAATAATTGAAAATAATTGAAAAGAATTATAAATAATTGAAAATAATTATAAATAATTGAAAATCATTGAAAATAATTGAAAATAATTATAAATAATAGAAAATAATTGATAAATAAATGAAAATAATTGGAAATAATTGAAAATATTTGAAAATATTTGAAAATAATTGAAAATAATTGAAAATAATTATAAATAATTGAAAATAATTGGAAATAATTATAAATAATTGAAAATAATTGAAAATAATTGAAAATAATTGATAACTAACTGGAAATAATTATAAATAATTGAAAATAATTGAAAATAATTTAAAATAATTGAAAATAATTGAAAATAATTGAAATTAATTTATAAATAATTGAAAATAATTGAAAATAATTGAAAATAATTGAAAATAATTGAAAATAATTGAAAATAATTGAAAATAATTATAAATAAGTGAAAATAATTGAAAATAATTATAAATAATTGAAAACAATTATAAATAATTTATAAATAATTGAAAATAATTGAAAATAATTGAAGTTAATTATAAATAATAGAAAATAATTGATAAATAATTAAAAATAATTATAAATAATTGAAAATAATTGAAAATAATTGAAAATAATTGTAAATAATTGAAAATAATTGATAAATAATTGAAAATAATTATAAATAATTGAAAATAATTGAAAATAATTTAAAATAATTATAAATATTTGAAAATAATTGATAAATAATTGATAAATAATTGAAAATAATTGAAAATAATTGAAAATAATTGAAAATAATTGAAATTAATTATGAATAATTGAAAAAAATTGATAAATATTTGAAAATAATTATAAACAAATTGAAAATAATTGAAAATAATTGAAAATAATTATAAATAATGTAAAATAATTGATAAATAATTGAAAATAATTGAGAATAATTGAAAATAATTGAAAAGAATTATAAATAATTGAAAATAATTATAAATAATTGAAAATAATTGATAAATAATTGAAAATCATTGAAAATAATTGAAAATAATTGAAAATAATTGAAAATAATTGAAAATAATTGAAAAGAATTGAAAATAATTGAAAATAATTGAAATTAATTATGAATAATTGAAAATAATTGATAAATAATTGAAAATAATTATAAATAATTGAAAATAATTGAAAATAATTTAAAGAAATTTAAAATAATTTAAATTAATTATAAATAATTGAAAGTAATTATAAATAATTGAAAATAATTGACAAATAATTGAAAGTAATTAAAAATAATTGAAAATAATTGAAAATAATTGAAAATAATTGAAAAGAATTATAAGTAATTGAAAATAATTGAAAATAATTGAAAATAATTGAAAATAAATGAAAATAATTATAAATAATTGAAAATAATTTATATATAATTGAAAATAATTGAAAATAATTGAAAATAATTTAAAGAAATTTAAAATAATTGAAATTAATTATAAATAATTGAAAAAAATTATAAATAATTGAAAATAATTGACAAGAATTATAAATAATTGAAAATAATTGAAAATAATTGAAAATAATTGAAAATAATTGAAAATAATTGAAAATAATTGAAATTAATTATAAATAATTGATAAATAATTGAAAATAATTATAAATAATTGAAAATAATTGAAAATAATTGAAAATAATTATAAATAATTGAAAATAATTATAAATAATTGATAAAAAATTGAAAATAATTGAAAATAATTGAAAATAATTGAAAATAATGATAAATAATTGAAAATAATTGATAAATAATTGAAAATAATTGAAAATAATTGAAAATAATTTAAAAGAATTATAAATAATTGAAAATAATTATAAATAATTGAAAATAATTGTTAAATAATTGAAAATCATTGAAAATAATTGAAAATAATTATAAATAATAGAAAATAATTGAAAATAATTGGAAATAATTGAAAATAATTGAAAATAATTGAAAATAATTGAAAATAATTGAAAATAATTGAAATTAATTGAAAGTAATTGAAAAGAATTGATAAATAATTGAAAATAATTAAAAATAATTGAAAATACTTGAAAATAATTGAAAATAATTGAAAATAATTATAAATAATTGAAAATAATTGAAATTAATTGAAAATAATTGAAAAGAATTGAAAATAATTGAAAATAATTGAAATTAATTATGAATAATTGAAAATAATTGATAAATAATTGAAAATAATTATAAATAATTGAAAATAATTGAAAATAATTGAAAATAATTATAAATAATTGAAAATAATTGAAAATAATTGAAAATAATTGAAAATAATTGAATATAATTGAAAAGAATTATAAATAATTGAAAATAATTATAAATAATTGAAAATAATTGATAAATTATTGAAAATAATTATAAATAATTGAAAATAATTGATAAATAATTGAAAATAATTGAAAATAACTTAAAATAATTGAAAATAATTGAAAATAATTATAAATAATTGAAAATAATTGAAAATAATTGAAAATAATTGAAAATAATTATAAATAATTGAAAATAATTGATATATAATTGAAAATAATTGAAAATAATTGAAAATAATTTAAAGAAATTTAAAATAATTGAAATTAATTATAAATACTTCAAAATAATTTTAAATAATTGAAAATAATTGAAAATAATTGACAATAATTGAAAATAATTGAAAATAATTGAAAATAATTGAAAATAATTGAAATTAATTATAAATAATTGATAAATAATTGAAAATAATTATAAATAATTGAAAATAATTGAAAATAATTGAAAATAATTATAAATAATTGAAAATAATTATAAATAATTGATAAAAAATTGAAAATAATTGAAATAATTGAAAATAATTGAAATAATTGAAAATAATTGAAAATAATTGAAAATAATGATAAATAATTGAAAATAATTGATAAATAATTGAAAATAATTGAAAATAATTGAAAATAATTAAAAAGAATTATAAATAATTGAAAATAATTATAAATAATTGAAAATAATTGTTAAATAATTGAAAATCATTGAAAATAATTGAAAATAATTATAAATAATAGAAAATAATTGATAAATAATTGAAAATAATTGGAAATAATTGAAAATAATTGAAAATAATTGAAAATAATTGAAAATAATTGAAAATAATTGATAATAATTGAAAATAATTTAAAAGAATTGAAAATAATTGAAAATAATTGAAATTAATTATGAATAATTGAAAATAATTGATAAATAAATGAAAATAATTGAAAATAATTGAAAATAATTGAAAATAATTTTAAATAATTGAAAATAATTGAAAATAATTGAAAATAATTTAAAATAATTGAAAATAATTATAAATAATTGAAAATAATTGAAAATAATTGAAAATAATTGATAAATAATTGAAAATAATTAAAAATAATTGAAAATAATTGAAAATAATTGAAAATAATTATAAATAATAGAAAATAATTTATAAATAATTGAAAATAATTGAAAATAATTGAAAATAATTGAAAATAATTGAAAATAATTATAAATAATAGAAAATAATTGATAAATAATTAAAAATAATTGTAAATAATTGAAAATAATTGAAAATAATTGAAAATAATTGATAAATAATTGAAAATAATTATAAATAATTGAAAATAATTGAAAATAATTGATAAATAATTGAAAATAATTATAAATTATTGAAAATAATTGAAAATAATTGAAAATAATTATAAATAATTGAAAATAATTGAAAATAATTGAAAATAATTGAAAATAATTGAAAATAATTGAAAATAATTGAAATTAATTTATAAATAATTGAAAATAATTGAAAATAATTATAAATAAGTGAAAATAATTGAAAATAATTATAAATAATTGAAAACAATTATAAATAATTTATAAATAATTGAAAATAATTGAAAATAATTGAAGTTAATTATAAATAATAGAAAATAATTGACAAATAATTAAAATAATTATAAATAATTGAAAATAATTGAAAATAATTGAAAATAATTATGAATACTTGAAAATAATTGATAAATAATTGAAAATAATTATAAATAATTGAAAATAATTGAAAATAATTTAAAATAATTATAAATATTTGAAAATAATTGATAAATATTTGATAAATAATTGAAAATAATTCAAAATAATTGAAAATAATAGAAAATAATTGAAATTAATTATGAATAATTGAAAATAATTGATAAATATTTGAAAATAATTATAAACAAATTGAAAATATTTGAAAATCATTGAAAATAATTCAAAATAATTATAAATAATAGAAAATAATTGATAAATAATTGAAAATAATTGGAAATAATTGAAAATAATTGAAAATAATTGAAAATAATTGAAAATAATTGAAAATAATTGAAAATAATTGAAAATAATTGAAAATAATTGAAAATAATTGAAAAGAATGGAAGATAATTGAAAATAATTGAAATTAATTATGAATAATTGAAAATAATTGATAAATAATTGAAAATAATTATAAATAATTGAAAATAATTGAAAATAATTGAAAATAATTATAAATAATTGAAAATAATTGAAAATAATTGAAAATAATTGAAAATAATTGAAAATAATTGAAAAGAATTATAAATAATTGAAAATAATTGAAAATAATTGAAAAGAATTATAAATAATTGTAAATAATTATAAATAATTGAAAATAATTGTTAAATAATTGAAAATCATTGAAAATAATTGAAAATACTTATAAATAATAGAAAATAATTGATAAATAATTGAAAATAATTGGAAATAATTGAAAATAATTGAAAATAATTGATAAATAATTGAAAATAATTATAAATAATTGAAAATAATTGAAAATAATTGAAAATAATTGAAAATAATTGAAAATAATTGTATAGAATTGATAAATAATTGAAAATAATTAATAATAATTGAAAATAATTGAAAATAATTGAAAATAATTATAAATAATAGAAAATAATTGATAAATAATTGAAAAGAATTATAAATAATTGAAAATAATTGAAAATAATTGAAAATAATTATAAATAATTGAAAATAATTGATAAATAATTAAAAATAATTATAAATAACTGATAATAATTGAAAATAATTGATAAATAATTGAAAATAATTGAAAATAATTGAAAATAATTGGAAATAATTGAAAATAATTGAAAATAATTGATAAATAATTGAAAATAATTATAAATAATTGAAAATAATTGAAAATAATTGAAAATAATTGAAAATAATTGTATAGAATTGATAAATGATTGAAAATAATTAAAAATAATTGAAAATAATTGAAAATAATTGAAAATAATTATATATAATAGAAAATAATTGATAAATAATTGAAAAGAATTATAAATAATTGAAAATAATTGAAAATAATTGAAAATAATTATAAATAATTGAAAATAATTGATAAATAATTAAAAATAATTATAAATAACTGATAATAATTGAAAATAATTGATAAATAATTGAAAATAATTGAAAATAATTGAAAATAATTGAAAATAATTGAAAATAATTGAAAATAATTGAAAATAATTGAAAATAATTGAAAATAATTGAAAATAATTGAAAATAATTGAAAAGAATTGAAGATAATTGAAAATAATTGAAATTAATTATGAATAATTGAAAATAATTGATAAATAACTGAAAATAATTATAAATAATTGAAAATAATGGAAAATAATTTTAAATAATTATAAATAATTGAAAATAATTGAAAATAATTGAAAATAATTGAAAATAATTGAAAATAATTGAAAAGAATTATAAATAATTGAAAATAATTGAAAATAATTGAAAAGAATTATAAATAATTGAAAATAATTATAAATAATTGAAAATAATTGTTAAATAATTGAAAATCATTGAAAATAATTGAAAATACTTATAAATAATAGAAAATAATTGATAAATAATTGAAAATAATTGGAAATAATTGAAAATAATTAAAAATAATTGATAAATAATTGAAAATAATTATAAATAATTGAAAATAATTGAAAATAATTGAAAATAATTGAAAATAATTGAAAATAATTGTATAGAATTGATAAATAATTGAAAATAATTAAAAATAATTGAAAATAATTGAAAATAATTGAAAATAATTATAAATAATAGAAAATAATTGATAAATAATTGAAAAGAATTATAAATAATTGAAAATAATTGAAAATAATTGAAAATAATTATAAATAATTGAAAATAATTGATAAATAATTAAAAATAATTATAAATAACTGATAATAATTGAAAATAATTGATAAATAATTGAAAATAATTGAAAATAATTGAAAATAATTGGAAATAATTGAAAATAATTGAAAATAATTGATAAATAATTGAAAATAATTATAAATAATTGAAAATAATTGAAAATAATTGAAAATAATTGAAAATAATTGTATAGAATTGATAAATGATTGAAAATAATTAAAAATAATTGAAAATAATTGAAAATAATTGAAAATAATTATATATAATAGAAAATAATTTATAAATAATTGAAAAGAATTATAAATAATTGAAAATAATTGAAAATAATTGAAAATAATTATAAATAATTGAAAATAATTGATAAATAATTAAAAATAATTATAAATAACTGATAATAATTGAAAATAATTGATAAATAATTGAAAATAATTGAAAATAATTGAAAATAATTGAAAATAATTGAAAATAATTGAAAATAATTGAAAATAATTGATAATAATTATAAATAATTGAAAATAATTATAAATAATTGATAAAAAATTGAAAATAATTCAAAATAATTGAAAAGAATTGAAAATAATTGAAAATAATTATAAATAATTGAAAATAATTGAAAATAATTGAAAATAATTGAAAATAATTGAAAATAATTGAAAAGAATTATAAATATTTGAAAATCATTGAAAATAATTGAAAATAATTATAAATAATAGAAAATAATTGATAAATAATTGAAAATAATTGGAAATAATTGAAAATATTTGAAAATCATTGAAAATAATTGAAAATAATTGAAAATAATTGAAAATAATTGAAAAGAATTGAAAATAATTGAAAATAATTGAAATTAATTATGAATAATTGAAAATAATTGATAAATAATTGAAAATAATTATAAATATTTGAAAATAATTGAAAATAATTGAAAATAATTATAAATAATTGAAAATAATTGAAAATAATTGAAAATAATTGAAAATAATTTAAAATAATTGAAAAGAATTATAAATAATTGACAATAATTATAAATAATTGAAAATAATTGATAAATTATTGAAAATAATTATAAATAATTGAGAATAATTGATACTTAATTGAAAATAATTGAAAATAATTGAAAATAATTTAAAATAATTGAAAATAATTTAAATTAATTATAAATAATTGAAAATAATTGATAAATAATTGAAAATAATTGAAAATAATTGAAAATAATTGAAAATAATTGAAAATAATTGATAATAATTATAAATAATTGAAAATAATTATAAATAATTGATAAAAAATTGAAAATAATTCAAAATAATTGAAAAGAATTGAAAATAATTGAAAATAATTATAAATAATTGAAAATAATTGAAAATAATTGAAAATAATTGAAAATAATTTAAAATAATTGAAAAGAATTATAAATAATTGACAATAATTATAAATAATTGAAAATAATTGAAAATAATTGAAAATAATTGAAAATAATTGAAAATAATTGAAAAGAATTATAAATAATTGAAAATAATTCTAAATAATTGAAAATCATTGAAAATAATTGAAAATAATTATAAATAATAGAAAATAATTGATAAATAATTGAAAATAATTGGAAATAATTGAAAATATTTGAAAATCATTGAAAATAATTGAAAATAATTGAAAATAATTGAAAATAATTGAAAATAATTGAAAATAATTGAAAATAATTGAAAAGAATTGAAATTAATTATGAATAATTGAAAATAATTGATAAATAATTGAAAATAATTATAAATATTTGAAAATAATTGAAAATAATTGAAAATAATTATAAATAATTGAAAATAATTGAAAATAATTGAAAATAATTGAAAATAATTTAAAATAATTGAAAATAATTGAAAATAATTGAAATTAATTTATAAATAATTGAAAATAATTGAAAATAATTGAAAATAATTATAAATAATTGAAAATAATTGAAAATAATTGAAAATAATTGTAAATAATTGAAAATAATTGATAAATAATTGAAAATAATAATAAATAATTGAAAATAATTGAAAATAATTTAAAATAATTATAAATATTTGAAAATAATTGATAAATAATTGATAAATAATTGAAAATAATTGAAAATAATTGAAAATAATTGAAAATAATTGAAATTAATTATGAATAATTGAAAATAATTGATAAATATTTGAAAATAATTATAAACAAATTGAAAATAATTGAAAATAATTGAAAATAATTATAAATAATGTAAAATAATTGATAAATAATTGAAAATAATTGAGAATAATTGAAAATAATTGAAAAGAATTATAAATAATTGAAAATAATTATAAATAATTGAATATAATTGATAAATAATTGAAAATCATTGAAAATAATTCAAAATAATTGAAAATAATTGAAAATAATTGAAAATAATTGAAAATAATTGAAAATAATTGAAAATAATTGAAAAGTATTGAAAATAATTGAAAAGTATTGAAAATAATTGAAAATAATTGAAATTAATTATGAATAATTGAAAATAATTGATAAATAATTGAAAATAATTATAAATAATTGAAAATAATTGAAAATAATTGAAAATAATTATAAATAATTGAAAATAATTGAAAATAATTGAAAATAATTGAAAATAATTGAATATAATTGAAAAGAATTATAAATAATTGAAAATAATTGATAAATAATTGAAAATAATTATAAATATTTGAAAATAATTGAAAATAATTGAAAATAATTATAAATAATTGAAAATAATTGAAAATAATTGAAAATAATTGAAAATAATTTAAAATAATTGAAAAGAATTATAAATAATTGACAATAATTATAAATAATTGAAAATAATTGATAAATTATTGAAAATAATTATAAATAATTGAAAATAATTGATACTTAATTGAAAATAATTGAAAATAATTGAAAATAATTTAAAATAATTGAAAATAATTTAAATTAATTATAAATAATTGAAAATAATTGATAAATAATTGAAAATAATTATAAATAATTGAAAATAATTGGAAATAATTATAAATAATTGAAAATAATTTAAAATAATTTAAAATAATTGATAACTAACTGGAAATAATTATAAATAATTGAAAATAATTGAAAATAATTTAAAATAATTGAAAATAATTGAAAATAATTGAAAATAATTGAAATTAATTTATAAATAATTGAAAATAATTGAAAATAATTGAAAATAATTGAAAATAATTATAAATAAGTGAAAATAATTGAAAATAATTATAAATAATTGAAAACAATTATAAATAATTTATAAATAATTGAAAATAATTGAAAATAATTGAAGTTAATTATAAATAATAGAAAATAATTGATAAATAATTAAAAATAATTATAAATAATTGAAAATAATTGAAAATAATTGAAAATAATTGTAAATAATTGAAAATAATTGAAAATAATTGAAATTAATTATGAATAATTGAAAATAATTGATAAATATTTGAAAATAATTGAAAATAATTGAAAATAATTATAAATAATGTAAAATAATTGATAAATAATTGAAAATAATTGAGAATAATTGAAAATAATTGAAAAGAATTATAAATAATTGAAAATAATTATAAATAATTGAAAATAATTGATAAATAATTGAAAATCATTGAAAATAATTCAAAATAATTGAAAATAATTGAAAATAATTGAAAATAATTGAAAATCATTGAAAATAATTGAAAATAATTGAAAAGTATTGAAAATAATTGAAAATAATTGAAATTAATTATGAATAATTGAAAATAATTGATAAATAATTGAAAATAATTATAAATAATTGAAAATAATTGAAAATAATTGAAAATAATTATAAATAATTGAAAATAATTGAAAATAATTGAAAATAATTGAAAATAATTGAATATAATTGAAAAGAATTATAAATAATTGAAAATAATTATAAATAATTGAAAATAATTGATAAATAATTGAAAATCATTGAAAATAATTCAAAATAATTGAAAATAATTGAAAATAATTGAAAATAATTGAAAATAATTGAAAATAATTGAAAATAATTGAAAATAATTGAAAAGAATTGAAAATAATTGAAAATAATTGAAATTAATTATGAATAATTGAAAATAATTGATAAATAATTGAAAATAATTATAAATAATTGAAAATAATTGAAAATAATTGAAAATAATTATAAATAATTGAAAATAATTGAAAATAATTGAAAATAATTGAAAATAATTGAATATAATTGAAAAGAATTATAAATAATTGAAAATAATTATAAATAATTGAAAATAATTGATAAATTATTGAAAATAATTATAAATAATTGAAAATAATTGATAAATAATTGAAAATAATTGAAAATAATTGAAAATAATTGAAAATAATTGAAAATAATTATAAATAATTGAAAATAATTGAAATTAATTGAAAATAATTGAAAATAATTATAAATAATTGAAAATAATTTATATATAATTGCAAATAATTGAAAATAATTGAAAATAATTTAAAGAAATTTAAAATAATTGAAATTAATTATAAATAATTGAAAATAATTATAAATAATTGAAAATAATTGAAAATAATTGACAATAATTGAAAATAATTGAAAATAATTGAAAATAATTGAAAATAATTGAAATTAATTATAAATAATTGATAAATAATTGAAAATAATTATAAATAATTGAAAATAATTGAAAATAATTGAAAATAATTATAAATAATTGAAAATAATTGAAAATAATTGAAAATAATTATAAATAATTGAAAATAATTATAAATAATTGAAAATAATTATAAATAATTGATAAAAAATTGAAAATAATTGAAATAATTGAAAATAATTGAAAATAATGATAAATAATTGAAAATAATTGATAAATAATTGAAAATAATTGAAAATAATTGAAAAGAATTATAAATAATTGAAAATAATTATAAATAATTGAAAATAATTATAAATAATTGAAAATAATTGTTAAATAATTGAAAATCATTGAAAATAATTGAAAATAATTATAAATAATTGAAACAAATTGAAAATAATTGAAAATAATTGAAAATAATTGAAAATAATTGAAAATAATTATAAATAATTGAAAATAATTGATAAATAATTGAAAATAATTATAAATAATTGATAATAATTGAAAATAATTGATAAATAATTGAAAATAATTATAAATTATTAAAAATAATTGAAAATAATTGAAAATAATTATAAATAATTGATAAATAATTGATAAATAATTGAAAATAATTGAAAATAATTGAAAATAATTGAAAAGAATTATAAATAATTGAAAATAATTGAAAATAATTGAAAATAATTGAAAATAGTTGAAAATAGTTGAAAATAATTGATGTTAATTATAAATAATAGAAAATAATTGATAAATAATTGAAAATAATTGAAAATAATTGAAACTAATTGAAATTAATTATGAATAATTGAAAATAATTGATAAATATTTTAAAATAATTATAAACAAATTGAAAATAATTGAAAATAATTGAAAATAATTGAAAATAATTATAAATAATTGAAAATAATTGAAAATAATTGAAAATAATTGAAAATAATTGAAAATAATTGAAAATAATTATGAATAATTGAAAATAATTATAAATAATTTATAAATAATTGAAAATAATTGAAAATAATTGAAAATAATTGAAAATAAATATAAATAATTGAAAATAATTGAAAATAATTGAAAATAATTATAAATAATTGAAAATAATTGAAAATAATTGAAAATAATTGAAAATAATTATAAATAATTGAAAATAATTGATAAATAATTGAAAATAATTGAAAATAATTGAAAATAATTTAAAGAAATTTAAAATAATTGAAATTAATTATAAATAATTGAAAGTAATTATAAATAATTGAAAATAATTGACAAATAATTGAAAATAATTAAAAATAATTGAAAATAATTGAAAATAATTGAAAATAATTGAAAATAATTATAAATAATTGAAAATAATTTATATATAATTGAAAATAATTGAAAATAATTGAAAATAATTTAAAGAAATTTAAAATAATTGAAAATAATTATAAATAATTGAAAATAATTGAAAATAATTGATAAATAATTGAAAATAATTATAAATAACTGATAATAATTGAAAATAATTGATAAATAATTGAAAATAATTGAAATTAATTATAAATAATTGATAAATAATTGAAAATAATTATAAATAATTGAAAATAATTATAAATAATTGATAAAAAATTGAAAATAATTCAAAATAATTTAAAAGAATTGAAAATAATTGAAAATAATTATAAATAATTGAAAATAATTGAAAATTATTGAAAATAATTGAAATAATTGAAAATAACTGAAAATAATTGAAAATAATTGAAAAGAATTATAAATAATTGAAAATAATTATAAATAATTGAAAATAATTGAAAATAATTGAAAATAATTATAAATAATAGAAAATAATTGATAAATAATTTAAAATAATTATAAATAATTGAAAATAATTGAAAATAATTGAAAATAATTGAAAATAATTGAAAATAATTGAAAAGAATTGAAAATAATTGAAAATAATTGAAAAGAATTATAAATAATTGAAAATAATTATAAATAATTGAAAATAATTATAAATAATAGAAAATAATTGATAAATAATTGAAAATAACTGAAAATAATTATAAAGAATTGAAAATAATTGAAAATAATTGATAAATAATTGAAAATCATTGAAAATAATTGAAAATAATTATAAATAATAGAAAATAATTGATAAATAATTGAAAATAATTGAAAATAATAGAAAATAATTGAAAATAATTGAAAATAATTGAAAATAATTGAAAATAATTATAAATAATTGAAAATAATTGATAAATAATTGAAAATAATTATAAATAATTGAAAATAATTGAAAATAATTGAAAATAATTGAAAATAATTATAAATAATTGAAAATAATTATAAATAATTGGAAAATAATTGAAAATAATTGAAAATAATTATAAATAATTGAAAATAATTGAAAATAATTGAAAATAATTGAAAATAATTGAAAATAATTGAAAATAAATATAAATAATTGAAAATAATTGAAAATAATTGAAAATAATTGAAAATAATTGAAAATAATTATAAATAATTGAAAATAATTGAAAATAATAGAAAATAATTGAAAATAATTATAAATAATTGAAAATAATTGATAAATAATTGAAAATAATTGAAAATAATTGAAAATAATTTAAAGAAATTTAAAATAATTGAAATTAATTATAAATAATTGAAAGTAATTATAAATAATTGAAAATAATTGACAAATAATTGAAAATAATTAAAAATAATTGAAAATAATTGAAAATAATTGAAAATAATTGAAAAGAATTGAAAATAATTGAAAATAATTATAAATAATTGAAAATAATTTATATATAATTGAGAATAATTGAAAATAATTGAAAATAATTTAAAGAAATTTAAAATAATTGAAATTAATTATAAATAATTGAAAAAAATTATAAATAATTGAAAATAATTGACAAGAATTATAAATAATTGAAAATAATTGAAAATAATTGAAAATAATTATAAATAATAGAAAATAATTGATAAATAATTGAAAATAATTATAAATAATTGAAAATAATTGAAAATAATTGAAAATAATTATAAATAATAGAAAATAATTGAAAATAATTGGAAATAATTGAAAATAATTGAAAATAATTGAAAATAATTGAAAATAATTGAAAATAATTGAAAATAATTGAAAATAATTTAAATTAATTGAAAATAATTGAAAAGAATTGATAAATAATTGAAAATAATTAAAAATAATTGAAAATAATTGAAAATAATTGAAAATAATTGAAAATAATTATAAATAATTGAAAATAATTGAAAATAATTGAAAATAATTGAAAATAATTGAAAATAATTGATAAATAATTGAAAATAATTATAAATAACCGATAATAATTGAAAATAATTGATAAATAATTGAAAATAATTGAAAATAATTGAAAATAATTGAAAATAATTGAAAATAATTATAAATAATTGAAAATAATTATAAATAATTGATAAAAAATTGAAAATAATTCAAAATAATTTAAAACAATTGAAAATAATTGAAAATAATTATAAATAATTGAAAATAATTGAAAATAATTGAAAATAACTGAAAATAATTGAAAATAATTGAAAAGAATTATAAATAATTGAAAATAATTATAAATAATTGAAAATAATTGAAAATAATGGAAAATAATTATAAATAATAGAAAATAATTGATAAATAATTTAAAATAATTATAAATAATTGAAAATAATTGAAAATAATTGAAAATAATTGAAAAGAATTGAAAATAATTGAAAATAATTGAAAATAATTGAAAAGAATTATAAATAATTGAAAATAATTATAAATAATTGAAAATAATTATAAATAATAGAAAATAATTGATAAATAATTGAAAATAATTGAAAATAATTATAAAGAATTGAAAATAATTGAAAATAATTGAAAATAATTGATAAATAATTGAAAATCATTGAAAATAATTGAAAATAATTATAAATAATAGAAAATAATTGATAAATAATTGATAATAATTGGAAATAATTGAAAATAATAGAAAATAATTGAAAATAATTGAAAATAAATGAAAATAATTGAAAATAATTGAAAATAATTATAAATAATAGAAAATAATTGATAAATAATTGAAAATAGTTATAAATAATTGAAAATAATTGAAAATAATTGAAAATAATTGAAAATAATTATAAATAATTGAAAATAATTGATAAATAATTGAAAATAATTATAAATAATTGAAAATAATTGAAAATAATTGATAAATAATTGAAAATAATTGAAAATAATTGAAAATAATTGAAAATAATTGACAATAATTGAAAATAATTATAAATAATTGAAAATAATTGAAAATAATTGAAAATAATTGAAAATAATTGAAAATAATTGATAAATAATTGAAAATAATTATAAATAACCGATAATAATTGAAAATAATTGATAAATAATTGAAAATAATTGAAAATAATTGAAAATAATTGATAAATAATTGAAAATAATTGAAAATAATTGAAAATAATTGAAAATAATTGACAATAATTGAAAATAATTATAAATAATTGAAAATAATTGAAAATAATTGAAAATAATTCAAAATAATTGAAAATAATTGAAAATAATTGAAAATAATTGAAAATAATTGAAAATAATTGAAAATAATTGAAAATAATTGAAAAGAATTGAAAATAATTGAAAATAATTGAAATTAATTATGAATAATTGAAAATAATTGATAAATAATTGAAAATAATTATAAATAATTGAAAATAATTGAAAATAATTGAAAATAATTATAAATAATTGAAAATAATTGAAAATAATTGAAAATAATTGAAAATAATTGAATATAATTGAAAAGAATTATAAATAATTGAAAATAATTATAAATAATTGAAAATAATTGATAAATTATTGAAAATAATTATAAATAATTGAAAATAATTGATAAATAATTGAAAATAATTGAAAATAATTGAAAATAATTGAAAATAATTGAAAATAATTATAAATAATTGAAAATAATTGAAATTAATTGAAAATAATTGAAAATAATTATAAATAATTGAAAATAATTTATATATAATTGCAAATAATTGAAAATAATTGAAAATAATTTAAAGAAATTTAAAATAATTGAAATTAATTATAAATAATTGAAAATAATTATAAATAATTGAAAATAATTGAAAATAATTGACAATAATTGAAAATAATTGAAAATAATTGAAAATAATTGAAAATAATTGAAATTAATTATAAATAATTGATAAATAATTGAAAATAATTATAAATAATTGAAAATAATTGAAAATAATTGAAAATAATTATAAATAATTGAAAATAATTGAAAATAATTGAAAATAATTATAAATAATTGAAAATAATTATAAATAATTGAAAATAATTATAAATAATTGATAAAAAATTGAAAATAATTGAAATAATTGAAAATAATTGAAAATAATGATAAATAATTGAAAATAATTGATAAATAATTGAAAATAATTGAAAATAATTGAAAAGAATTATAAATAATTGAAAATAATTATAAATAATTGAAAATAATTATAAATAATTGAAAATAATTGTTAAATAATTGAAAATCATTGAAAATAATTGAAAATAATTATAAATAATTGAAACAAATTGAAAATAATTGAAAATAATTGAAAATAATTGAAAATAATTGAAAATAATTATAAATAATTGAAAATAATTGATAAATAATTGAAAATAATTATAAATAATTGATAATAATTGAAAATAATTGATAAATAATTGAAAATAATTATAAATTATTAAAAATAATTGAAAATAATTGAAAATAATTATAAATAATTGATAAATAATTGATAAATAATTGAAAATAATTGAAAATAATTGAAAATAATTGAAAAGAATTATAAATAATTGAAAATAATTGAAAATAATTGAAAATAATTGAAAATAGTTGAAAATAGTTGAAAATAATTGATGTTAATTATAAATAATAGAAAATAATTGATAAATAATTGAAAATAATTGAAAATAATTGAAACTAATTGAAATTAATTATGAATAATTGAAAATAATTGATAAATATTTTAAAATAATTATAAACAAATTGAAAATAATTGAAAATAATTGAAAATAATTGAAAATAATTATAAATAATTGAAAATAATTGAAAATAATTGAAAATAATTGAAAATAATTGAAAATAATTGAAAATAATTATGAATAATTGAAAATAATTATAAATAATTTATAAATAATTGAAAATAATTGAAAATAATTGAAAATAATTGAAAATAAATATAAATAATTGAAAATAATTGAAAATAATTGAAAATAATTATAAATAATTGAAAATAATTGAAAATAATTGAAAATAATTGAAAATAATTATAAATAATTGAAAATAATTGATAAATAATTGAAAATAATTGAAAATAATTGAAAATAATTTAAAGAAATTTAAAATAATTGAAATTAATTATAAATAATTGAAAGTAATTATAAATAATTGAAAATAATTGACAAATAATTGAAAATAATTAAAAATAATTGAAAATAATTGAAAATAATTGAAAATAATTGAAAATAATTATAAATAATTGAAAATAATTTATATATAATTGAAAATAATTGAAAATAATTGAAAATAATTTAAAGAAATTTAAAATAATTGAAAATAATTATAAATAATTGAAAATAATTGAAAATAATTGATAAATAATTGAAAATAATTATAAATAACTGATAATAATTGAAAATAATTGATAAATAATTGAAAATAATTGAAATTAATTATAAATAATTGATAAATAATTGAAAATAATTATAAATAATTGAAAATAATTATAAATAATTGATAAAAAATTGAAAATAATTCAAAATAATTTAAAAGAATTGAAAATAATTGAAAATAATTATAAATAATTGAAAATAATTGAAAATTATTGAAAATAATTGAAATAATTGAAAATAACTGAAAATAATTGAAAATAATTGAAAAGAATTATAAATAATTGAAAATAATTATAAATAATTGAAAATAATTGAAAATAATTGAAAATAATTATAAATAATAGAAAATAATTGATAAATAATTTAAAATAATTATAAATAATTGAAAATAATTGAAAATAATTGAAAATAATTGAAAATAATTGAAAATAATTGAAAAGAATTGAAAATAATTGAAAATAATTGAAAAGAATTATAAATAATTGAAAATAATTATAAATAATTGAAAATAATTATAAATAATAGAAAATAATTGATAAATAATTGAAAATAACTGAAAATAATTATAAAGAATTGAAAATAATTGAAAATAATTGATAAATAATTGAAAATCATTGAAAATAATTGAAAATAATTATAAATAATAGAAAATAATTGATAAATAATTGAAAATAATTGAAAATAATAGAAAATAATTGAAAATAATTGAAAATAATTGAAAATAATTGAAAATAATTATAAATAATTGAAAATAATTGATAAATAATTGAAAATAATTATAAATAATTGAAAATAATTGAAAATAATTGAAAATAATTGAAAATAATTATAAATAATTGAAAATAATTATAAATAATTGGAAAATAATTGAAAATAATTGAAAATAATTATAAATAATTGAAAATAATTGAAAATAATTGAAAATAATTGAAAATAATTGAAAATAAATATAAATAATTGAAAATAATTGAAAATAATTGAAAATAATTGAAAATAATTGAAAATAATTATAAATAATTGAAAATAATGGAAAATAATAGAAAATAATTGAAAATAATTATAAATAATTGAAAATAATTGATAAATAATTGAAAATAATTGAAAATAATTGAAAATAATTTAAAGAAATTTAAAATAATTGAAATTAATTATAAATAATTGAAAGTAATTATAAATAATTGAAAATAATTGACAAATAATTGAAAATAATTAAAAATAATTGAAAATAATTGAAAATAATTGAAAATAATTGAAAAGAATTGAAAATAATTGAAAATAATTATAAATAATTGAAAATAATTTATATATAATTGAGAATAATTGAAAATAATTGAAAATAATTTAAAGAAATTTAAAATAATTGAAATTAATTATAAATAATTGAAAAAAATTATAAATAATTGAAAATAATTGACAAGAATTATAAATAATTGAAAATAATTGAAAATAATTGAAAATAATTATAAATAATAGAAAATAATTGATAAATAATTGAAAATAATTATAAATAATTGAAAATAATTGAAAATAATTGAAAATAATTATAAATAATAGAAAATAATTGAAAATAATTGGAAATAATTGAAAATAATTGAAAATAATTGAAAATAATTGAAAATAATTGAAAATAATTGAAAATAATTGAAAATAATTTAAATTAATTGAAAATAATTGAAAAGAATTGATAAATAATTGAAAATAATTAAAAATAATTGAAAATAATTGAAAATAATTGAAAATAATTGAAAATAATTATAAATAATTGAAAATAATTGAAAATAATTGAAAATAATTGAAAATAATTGAAAATAATTATAAATAACCGATAATAATTGAAAATAATTGATAAATAATTGAAAATAATTGAAAATAATTGAAAATAATTGAAAATAATTGAAAATAATTATAAATAATTGAAAATAATTATAAATAATTGATAAAAAATTGAAAATAATTCAAAATAATTTAAAACAATTGAAAATAATTGAAAATAATTATAAATAATTGAAAATAATTGAAAATAATTGAAAATAACTGAAAATAATTGAAAATAATTGAAAAGAATTATAAATAATTGAAAATAATTATAAATAATTGAAAATAATTGAAAATAATGGAAAATAATTATAAATAATAGAAAATAATTGATAAATAATTTAAAATAATTATAAATAATTGAAAATAATTGAAAATAATTGAAAATAATTGAAAAGAATTGAAAATAATTGAAAATAATTGAAAATAATTGAAAAGAATTATAAATAATTGAAAATAATTATAAATAATTGAAAATAATTATAAATAATAGAAAATAATTGATAAATAATTGAAAATAATTGAAAATAATTATAAAGAATTGAAAATAATTGAAAATAATTGAAAATAATTGATAAATAATTGAAAATCATTGAAAATAATTGAAAATAATTATAAATAATAGAAAATAATTGATAAATAATTGATAATAATTGGAAATAATTGAAAATAATAGAAAATAATTGAAAATAATTGAAAATAAATGAAAATAATTGAAAATAATTGAAAATAATTATAAATAATAGAAAATAATTGATAAATAATTGAAAATAGTTATAAATAATTGAAAATAATTGAAAATAATTGAAAATAATTGAAAATAATTATAAATAATTGAAAATAATTGATAAATAATTGAAAATAATTATAAATAATTGAAAATAATTGAAAATAATTGATAAATAATTGAAAATAATTGAAAATAATTGAAAATAATTGAAAATAATTGACAATAATTATAAATAATTGAAAATAATTGAAAATAATTGAAAATAATTGAAAATAATTATAAATAATTGAAAATAATTGAAAATAATTGAAAATAATTGAAAATAATTATAAATAATTGAAAATAATTGATAAAAAATTGAAAATAATTGAAAATAATTGAAAATAATTGAAAATAATTGAAAATAATTGAAAATAATTGAAAATAATTGAAAATAATTGAAAATAATTGAAAAGAATTATAAATAATTGAAAATAATTATAAATAATTGAAAATAATTGAAAATAATTGAAAATAATTATAAATAATAGAAAATAATTGATAAATATTTTAAAATAATTATAAATAATTGAAAATAATTGAAAATAATTGAAAATAATTTAAAAGAATTGAAAATAATTGAAAATAATTGATAAATAATTGAAAATCATTGAAAATAATTGAAAATAATTATAAATAATAGAAAATAATTGATAAATAATTGAAAATAATTGGAAATAATTGAAAATAATTGAAAATAATTGAAAATAATTGAAAATAATTGAAAATAATTGAAAATAATTGAAAATAATTGAAAAGAATTGAAAAGAATTGAAAATAATTGAAATTAATTATGAATAATTGAAAATAATTGATAAATAATTGAAAATAATTATAAATAATTGAAAATAATTGAAAATAATTGAAAATAATTATAAATAATAGAAAATAATTGATAAATAATTGAAAATAATTATAAATAATTGAAAATAATTGAATATAATTGAAAATAATTGAAAAT
The DNA here is from genome assembly GCA_947577245.1 of Andrena bucephala. NCBI lineage: Eukaryota > Metazoa > Arthropoda > Insecta > Hymenoptera > Andrenidae > Andrena > Andrena bucephala. Next base: position 13,872,400 of record OX387718.1, read on the forward strand.
AATTATATATAATTGAAAATAATTGATAAATAATTGAAAATAATTATAAATAATTGAAAATAATTGAAAATAATTGATAAATAATTGAAAATAATTGAAAATAATTGAAAATAATTGAAAATAATTGAAAATAATTGAAAAGAATTGAAAATAATTGAAAATAATTGAAAATAATTGAAAATAATTATAAATAATTGAAAATAATTGAAAATAATTGAAAATAATAGAAAATAATTGAAAATAATTGAAAATAATTATAAATAATTGAAAATAATTGAAAATAATTATAAATAATTGAAAATAATTTATATATAATTGAAAATAATTCAAAATAATTGAAAATAATCTAAAGAAATTTAAAATAATTGAAATTAATTATAAATAATTGAAAATAATTATAAATAATTGAAAATAATTGACAAGAATTATAAATAATTGAAAATAATTGAAAATAATTGAAAATAATTGAAAATAATTGAAAATAATTGAAATTAATTATAAATAATTGATAAATAATTGAAAATAGTTATAAATAATTGAAAATAATTGAAAATAATTGAAAATAATTATAAATAATTGAAAATAATTATAAATAATTGATAAAAAATTGAAAATAATTGAAAATAATTGAAAATAATTGAAAATAATGATAAATAATTGAAAATAATTGATAAATAATTGAAAATAATTGAAAATAATTGAAAATAATTGAAAAGAATTATAAATAATTGAAAATAATTATAAATAATTGAAAATAATTGTTAAATAATTGAAAATCATTGAAAATAATTGAAAATAACTATAAATAATAGAAAATAATTGATAAATAATTGAAAATAATTGGAAATAATTGAAAATAATTGAAAATAATTGAAAATAATTGAAAATAATTGAAAAGAATTGATAAATAATTGAAAATAATTAAAAATAATTGAAAATAATTGAAAATAATTGAAAATAATTATAAATAATAGAAAATAATTGAAAAGAATTATAAATAATTGAAAATAATTGAAAATAATTGAAAATAATTATAAATAATTGAAAATAATTGATAAATAATTGAAAATAATTATAAATAACTGATAATAATTGAAAATAATTGATAAATAATTGAAAATAATTGAAAATAATTGAAAATAATTGAAAATAATTGAAAATAATTGAAAATAATTATAAATAATTGAAAATAATTATAAATAATTGATAAAAAATTGAAAATAATTGAAAATAATTATAAATAATTGAAAATAATTGATAAATATTTGAAAATAATTATAAATAACTGATAATAATTGAAAATAATTGATAAATAATTGAAAATAATTGAAAATAATTGAAAATAATTGAAAAGAATTGAAAATAATTGGAAATAATTATAAATAATTGAAAATAATTGTAAATAATTGAAAATAATAGAAAATAATTGAAAATAATTGAAAATAATTGAAAAGAATTATAAATAATTGAAAAGAATTATAAATAATTGAAAATAATTGAAAATAATTGAAAATAATTATAAATAATAGAAAATAATTGATAAATAATTGAAAATAATTGATAAATAATTGAAAATAATTATAAATAATTGAAAATAATTGAAAATAATTATAAATAATTGAAAATAATTGAAAATATTTGAAAATAATTTAAAATAATTGAAAATATTTGAAAATATTTGAAAATAATTGAAAATAATTGAAAATAATTGAAAATAATTGAAAATAATTGAAAATAATTAAAAATAATTGAAAATAATTGAAAATAATTGAAAATAATTGAATATAATTGAAAATAATTGATAAATAATTGAAAATAATTGAAAATAATTGAAAATAATTGAAAATAAATGAAAATAATTATAAATAATTGAAAATAATTGATAAATAATTGATAAATAATTGAAAATAATTGAAAATAATTATAAATAATAGAAAATAATTGATAAATAATTGAAAATAATTGAAAATAATTTAATATAATTGAAAATAATTGATAAATAATTGATAAATAATTGAAAATAATTGAAAATAATTTAATATAATTGAAAATAATTGATAAATAATTGATAAATAATTTAAAATAGTTGAAAATAATTATAAATAATAGAAAATAATTGATAAATAATTGAAAATAATTGATAAATAATTGAAAATAATTGAAAATAATTGATAAATAATTGAAAATAATTGAAAATAATTGAAAATAATTGAAAATAATTGAAAATAATTATAAATAATAGAAAATAATTGATAAATAATTAAAAATAATTGATAAATAATTGAAAATAATTGAAAATAATTGAAAATAATTGAAAATAATTGAAAATAATTGAAAATAATTATAAATAATTGAAAATAATTGAAAATAATTGAAAATATTTGAAAATAATTTAAAATAATTGAAAATATTTGAAAATATTTGAAAATATTTGAAAATAATTGAAAATAATTGAAAATAATTGAAAATAATTGAAAATAATTAAAAATAATTGAAAATAATTGATAAATAATTGAAAATAATTGGAAATAATTGAAAATAATTGAAAATAATTGAAAATAATTGAAAATAATTGAAAATAATTGAAAATAATTGAAAATAATTGAAAAGAATTGATAAATAATTGAAAATAATTAAAAATAATTGAAAATAATTGAAAATAATTGAAAATAATTGAAAATAATTATAAATAATAGAAAATAATTGAAAAGAATTATAAATAATTGAAAATAATTGAAAATAATTGAAAATAATTATAAATAATTGAAAATAATTGATAAATAATTGAAAATAATTATAAATAACTGATAATAATTGAAAATAATTGATAAATAATTGAAAATAATTGAAAATAATTGAAAATAATTGAAAATAATTGAAAATAATTGAAAATAATTATAAATAATTGAAAATAATTATAAATAATTGATAAAAAATTGAAAATAATTGAAAATAATTATAAATAATTGAAAATAATTGATAAATATTTGAAAATAATTATAAATAACTGATAATAATTGAAAATAATTGATAAATAATTGAAAATAATTGAAAATAATTGAAAATAATTGAAAATAATTGAAAATAATTGAAAATAATTATAAATAATTGAAAATAATTATAAATAATTGATAAAAAATTGAAAATAATTCAAAATAATTTAAAAGAATTGAAAATAATTGAAAATAATTATAAATAATTGAAAATAATTGAAAATAATTGAAAATAATAGAAAATAATTGAAAATAATTGAAAATAATTGAAAATAATTGAAAATAATTGAAAATAATTGAAAAGAATTATAAATAATTGAAAATAATTATAAATAATTGAAAATAATTGAAAATAATTGAAAATAATTATAAATAATAGAAAATAATTGATAAATATTTTAAAATAATTATAAATAATTGAAAATAATTGAAAATAATTGAAAATAATTTAAAAGAATTGAAAATAATTGAAAATAATTGAAAATAATTGAAAAGAATTATAAATAATTGAAAATAATTATAAATAATTGAAAATAATTATAAATGATAGAAAATAATTGATAAATAATTGAAAATAATTGAAAATAATTATAAAGAATTGAAAATAATTGAAAATAATTGATAAATAATTGAAAATCATTGAAAATAATTGAAAATAATTATAAATAATAGAAAATAATTGATAAATAATTGAAAATAATTGGAAATAATTGAAAATAAAAGAAAATAATTGAAAATAATTGAAAATAATTGAAAATAATTGAAAATAATTGAAAATAATTGAAAAGAATTGAAAATAATTGAAAATAATTGAAATTAATTATGAATAATTGAAAATAATTGATAAATAATTGAAAATAATTATAAATAATTGAAAATAATTGAAAATAATTGAAAATAATTATAAATAATAGAAAATAATTGATAAATAATTGAAAATAATTATAAATAATTGAAAATAATTGAATATAATTGAAAATAATTGAAAATAATTATATATAATTGAAAATAATTGATAAATAATTGAAAATAATTATAAATAATTGAAAATAATTGAAAATAATTGATAAATAATTGAAAATAATTGAAAATAATTGAAAATAATTGAAAATAATTGAAAATAATTGAAAAGAATTGAAAATAATTGAAAATAATTGAAAATAATTGAAAATAATTGAAAATAATTGAAAATAATTATAAATAATTGAAAATAATTGAAAATAATTGAAAATGATTGAAAATAATTAAAAATAATTGAAAATAATTGAAAATAATTGAAAATAATTGAATATAATTGAAAATAATTTATAAATAATTGATAATAATTGAAAATAATTATAAATAATAGAAAATAATTGAAAAGAATTATAAATAATTGAAAATAATTGAAAATAATTGAAAATAATTATAAATAATTGAAAATAATTGAAAATAATTGAAAATAATAGAAAATAATTGAAAATAATTGAAAATAATTGAAAATAATTGAAAATAATTGAAAATAATTGAAAATAATTGAAAATAATTATAAATAATTGAAAATAATTATAAATAATTGAAAATAATTGAAAATAATTGAAAATAATTATAAATAATAGAAAATAATTGATAAATATTTTAAAATAATTATAAATAATTGAAAATAATTGAAAATAATTGAAAATAATTTAAAAGAATTGAAAATAATTGAAAATAATTGAAAATAATTGAAAAGAATTATAAATAATTGAAAATAATTGAAAATAATTGAAAATAATTGATAAATAATTGATAAATAATTGAAAATAATTGAAAATAACTGAAAATAATTGAAAATAATTATAAATAATTGAAAATAATTATAAATAATTGAAAATAATTGTTAAATAATTGAAAATCATTGAAAATAATTGAAAATAATTATAAATAATAGAAAATAATTGATAAATAATTGAAAATAATTGGAAATAATTGAAAATAATTGAAAATAATTGAAAATAATTGAAAATAATTGAAAATAATTGAAAATAATTGAAAATAATTGAAAAGAATTGATAAATAATTGAAAATAATTAAAAATAATTGAAAATAATTGAAAATAATTGAAAATAATTGAAAATAATTATAAATAATAGAAAATAATTGAAAAGAATTATAAATAATTGAAAATAATTGAAAATAATTGAAAATAATTATAAATAATTGAAAATAATTGAAAATAATTGAAAATAATAGAAAATAATTGAAAATAATTGAAAATAATTGAAAATAATTGAAAATAATTGAAAATAATTGAAAATAATTGAAAATAATTATAAATAATTGAAAATAATTATAAATAATTGAAAATAATTGAAAATAATTGAAAATAATTATAAATAATAGAAAATAATTGATAAATATTTTAAAATAATTATAAATAATTGAAAATAATTGAAAATAATTGAAAATAATTTAAAAGAATTGAAAATAATTGAAAATAATTGAAAATAATTGAAAAGAATTATAAATAATTGAAAATAATTATAAATAATTGAAAATAATTATAAATGATAGAAAATAATTGATAAATAATTGAAAATAATTGAAAATAATTATAAAGAATTGAAAATAATTGAAAATAATTGATAAATAATTGAAAATCATTGAAAATAATTGAAAATAATTATAAATAATAGAAAATAATTGATAAATAATTGAAAATAATTGGAAATAATTGAAAATAAAAGAAAATAATTGAAAATAATTGAAAATAATTGAAAATAATTGAAAATAATTGAAAATAATTGAAAAGAATTGAAAATAATTGAAAATAATTGAAATTAATTATGAATAATTGAAAATAATTGATAAATAATTGAAAATAATTATAAATAATTGAAAATAATTGAAAATAATTGAAAATAATTATAAATAATAGAAAATAATTGATAAATAATTGAAAATAATTATAAATAATTGAAAATAATTGAATATAATTGAAAATAATTGAAAATAATTATATATAATTGAAAATAATTGATAAATAATTGAAAATAATTATAAATAATTGAAAATAATTGAAAATAATTGAAAATAATTGAAAATAATTGAAAATAATTGAAAATAATTGAAAATAATTGAAAAGAATTGAAAATAATTGAAAATAATTGAAAATAATTGAAAATAATTGAAAATAATTGAAAATAATTATAAATAATTGAAAATAATTGAAAATAATTGAAAATAATTGAAAATAATTGAAAATAATTATAAATAATTGAAAATAATTGAAAATAATTATAAATAATTGAAAATAATTTATATATAATTGAAAATAATTCAAAATAATTGAAAATAATCTAAAGAAATTTAAAATAATTGAAATTAATTATAAATAATTGAAAATAATTATAAATAATTGATAAAAAATTGAAAATAATTGAAAATAATTGAAAATAATTGAAAATAATGATAAATAATTGAAAATAATTGATAAATAATTGAAAATAATTGAAAATAATTGAAAATAATTGAAAAGAATTATAAATAATTGAAAATAATTATAAATAATTGAAAATAATTGTTAAATAATTGAAAATCATTGAAAATAATTGAAAATAACTATAAATAATAGAAAATAATTGATAAATAATTGAAAATAATTGGAAATAATTGAAAATAATTGAAAATAATTGAAAATAATTGAAAATAATTGAAAAGAATTGATAAATAATTGAAAATAATTAAAAATAATTGAAAATAATTGAAAATAATTGAAAATAATTATAAATAATAGAAAATAATTGAAAAGAATTATAAATAATTGAAAATAATTGAAAATAATTGAAAATAATTATAAATAATTGAAAATAATTGATAAATAATTGAAAATAATTATAAATAACTGATAATAATTGAAAATAATTGATAAATAATTGAAAATAATTGAAAATAATTGAAAATAATTGAAAATAATTGAAAATAATTGAAAATAATTATAAATAATTGAAAATAATTATAAATAATTGATAAAAAATTGAAAATATTTGAAAATAATTATAAATAATTGAAAATAATTGATAAATATTTGAAAATAATTATAAATAACTGATAATAATTGAAAATAATTGGTAATAATTGAAAATAATTGAAAATAATTGAAAATAATTGAAAAGAATTGAAAATAATTGAAAATAATTATAAATAATTGAAAATAATTGAAAATAATTGAAAATAATAGAAAATAATTGAAAATAATTGAAAATAATTGAAAAGAATTATAAATAATTGAAATGAATTATAAATAATTGAAAATAATTGAAAATAATTGAAAATAATTATAAATAATAGAAAATAATTGATAAATAATTGAAAATAATTGATAAATAATTGAAAATAATTATAAATAATTGAAAATAATTGAAAATAATTATAAATAATTGAAAATAATTGAAAATATTTGAAAATATTTGAAAATAATTTAAAATAATTGAAAATATTTGAAAATATTTGAAAATAATTGAAAATAATTGAAAATAATTGAAAATAATTGAAAATAATTGAAAATAATTAAAAATAATTGAAAATAATTGAAAATAATTGAAAATAATTGAATATAATTGAAAATAATTGATAAATAATTGAAAATAATTGAAAATAATTGAAAATAATTGAAAATAAATGAAAATAATTATAAATAATTGAAAATAATTGATAAATAATTGATAAATAATTGAAAATAATTGAAAATAATTATAAATAATAGAAAATAATTGATAAATAATTGAAAATAATTGATAAATAATTGAAAATAATTGAAAATAATTTAATATAATTGAAAATAATTGATAAATAATTGATAAATAATTGAAAATAATTGAAAATAATTTAATATAATTGAAAATAATTGATAAATAATTGATAAATAATTTAAAATAATTGAAAATAATTATAAATAATAGAAAATAATTGATAAATAATTGAAAATAATTGATAAATAATTGAAAATAATTGAAAATAATTGATAAATAATTGAAAATAATTGAAAATAATTGAAAATAATTGAAAATAATTGAAAATAATTATAAATAATAGAAAATAATTGATAAATAATTAAAAATAATTGAAAAATAATTGAAAATAATTGAAAATAATTGAAAATAATTGAAAATAATTGAAAATAATTGAAAATAATTATAAATAATTGAAAATAATTGAAAATAATTGAAAATATTTGAAAATAATTTAAAATAATTGAAAATATTTGAAAATATTTGAAAATATTTGAAAATAATTGAAAATAATTGAAAATAATTGAAAATAATTGAAAATAATTAAAAATAATTGAAAATAATTGAAAATAATTGAAAATAATTGAATATAATTGAAAATAATTTATAAATAATTGAAAATAATTGAAAATAATTGAAAATAATTGAAAATAATTGAAAATAGTTATAAATAATTGAAAATAATTGATAAATAATTGATAAATAATTGAAAATAATTATAAATAATAGAAAATAATTGATAAATAATTGAAAATAATTGAAAATAATTTAATATAATTGAAAATAATTGATAAATAATTGATAAATAATTGAAAATAATTGAAAATAATTATAAATAATAGAAAATAATTGATAAATAATTGAAAATAATTGATAAATAATTGATAAATAATTGAAAATAATTGAAAATAACTGAAAATAATTGAAAATAATTATAAATAATTGAAAATAATTATAAATAATTGAAAATAATTATAAATAATTGAAAATAATTGTTAAATAATTGAAAATCATTGAAAATAATTGAAAATAATTATAAATAATAGAAAATAATTGATAAATAATTGAAAATAATTGGAAATAATTGAAAATAATTGAAAATAATTGAAAATAATTGAAAATAATTGAAAATAATTGAAAATAATTGAAAATAATTGAAAAGAATTGATAAATAATTGAAAATAATTAAAAATAATTGAAAATAATTGAAAATAATTGAAAATAATTGAAAATAATTATAAATAATAGAAAAGAATTATAAATAATTGAAAATAATTGAAAATAATTGAAAATAATTATAAATAATTGAAAATAATTGATAAATAATTGAAAATAATTATAAATAACTGATAATAATTGAAAATAATTGATAAATAATTGAAAATAATTGAAAATAATTGAAAATAATTGAAAATAATTGAAAATAATTATAAATAATTGAAAATAATTGAAAATAATTGAAAATAATTATAAATAATTGAAAATAATTATAAATAATTGATAAAAAATTGAAAATAATTCAAAATAATTTAAAAGAGTTGAAAATAATTGAAAATAATTATAAATAATTGAAAATAATTGAAAATAATTGAAAATAATAGAAAATAATTGAAAATAATTGAAAATAATTGAAAATAATTATAAATAATAGAAAATAATTGATAAATAATTGAAAATAATTGATAAATAATTGAAAATAATTATAAATAATTGAAAATAATTGAAAATAATTATAAATAATTGAAAATAATTGAAAATAATTGAAAATAATTTAAAATAATTGAAAATATTTGAAAATATTTGAAAATAATTGAAAATAATTGAAAATAATTGAAAATAATTGAAAATAATTGAAAATAATTAAAAATAATTGAAAATAATTGAAAATAATTGAAAATAATTGAATATAATTGAAAATAATTGATAAATAATTGAAAATAATTGAAAATAATTGAAAATAATTGAAAATAATTGAAAATAATTATAAATAATTGAAAATAATTGATAAATAATTGATAAATAATTGAAAATAATTATAAATAATAGAAAATAATTGATAAATAATTGAAAATAATTGAAAATAATTTAATATAATTGAAAATAATTGATAAATAATTGATAAATAATTGAAAATAATTGAAAATAATTTAATATAATTGAAAATAATTGATAAATAATTGATAAATAATTTAAAATAATTGAAAATAATTATAAATAATAGAAATAATTGATAAATAATTTAAAATAATTGATAAATAATTGAAAATAATTGAAAATAATTGAAAATAATTGAAAATAATTGAAAATAATTATAAATAATAGAAAATAATTGATAAATAATTAAAAATAATTGATAAATAATTGAAAATAATTGAAAATAATTGAAAATAATTGAAAATAATTATAAATAATTGAAAATAATTGAAAATAATTGAAAATATTTGAAAATAATTTAAAATAATTGAAAATATTTGACAATATTTGAAAATATTTGAAAATAATTGAAAATAATTGAAAATAATTGAAAATAATTGAAAATAATTAAAAATAATTGAAAATAATTGAAAATAATTGAAAATAATTGAAAATAATTATAAATAATAGAAAATAATTGAAAAGAATTATAAATAATTGAAAATAATTGAAAATAATTGAAAATAATTATAAATAATTGAAAATAATTGATAAATAATTGAAAATAATTGAAAATAACTGAAAATAATTGAAAATAATTATAAATAATTGAAAATAATTGTTAAATAATTGAAAATCATTGAAAATAATTGAAAATAATTATAAATAATAGAAAATAATTGATAAATAATTGAAAATAATTGGAAATAATTGAAAATAATTGAAAATAATTGAAAATAATTGAAAATAATTGAAAATAATTGAAAATAATTGAAAATAATTGAAAAGAATTGATAAATAATTGAAAATAATTAAAAATAATTGAAAATAATTGAAAATAATTGAAAATAATTGAAAATAATTATAAATAATAGAAAATAATTGAAAAGAATTATAAATAATTGAAAATAATTGAAAATAATTGAAAATAATTATAAATAATTGAAAATAATTGATAAATAATTGAAAATAATTATAAATAACTGATAATAATTGAAAATAATTGATAAATAATTGAAAATAATTGAAAATAATTGAAAATAATTGAAAATAATTGAAAATAATTGAAAATAATTATAAATAATTGAAAATAATTATAAATAATTGATAAAAAATTGAAAATAATTGAAAATAATTATAAATAATTGAAAATAATTGATAAATATTTGAAAATAATTATAAATAACTGATAATAATTGAAAATAATTGATAAATAATTGAAAATAATTGAAAATAATTGAAAATAATTGAAAATAATTGAAAATAATTGAAAATAATTATAAATAATTGAAAATAATTATAAATAATTGATAAAAAATTGAAAATAATTCAAAATAATTTAAAAGAATTGAAAATAATTGAAAATAATTATAAATAATTGAAAATAATTGAAAATAATTGAAAATAATAGAAAATAATTGAAAATAATTGAAAATAATTGAAAAGAATTATAAATAATTGAAAATAATTATAAATAATTGAAAATAATTGAAAATAATTGAAAATAATTATAAATAATAGAAAATAATTGATAAATAATTGAAAATAATTGATAAATAATTGAAAATAATTATAAATAATTGAAAATAATTGAAAATAATTATAAATAATTGAAAATAATTGAAAATAATTTAAAATAATTTAAAATAATTGAAAATATTTGAAAATATTTGAAAATAATTGAAAATAATTGAAAATAATTGAAAATAATTGAAAATAATTGAAAATAATTAAAAATAATTGAAAATAATTGAAAATAATTGAAAATAATTGAATATAATTGAAAATAATTGAAAATAATTATAAATAATTGAAAATAATTGATAAATAATTGAAAATAATTATAAATAACTGATAATAATTGAAAATAATTGATAAATAATTGAAAATAATTGAAAATAATTGAAAATAATTGAAAATAATTGAAAATAATTGAAAATAATTATAAATAATTGAAAATAATTATAAATAATTGATAAAAAATTGAAAATAATTGAAAATAATTATAAATAATTGAAAATAATTGATAAATATTTGAAAATAATTATAAATAACTGATAATAATTGAAAATAATTGATAAATAATTGAAAATAATTGAAAATAATTGAAAATAATTGAAAAGAATTGAAAATAATTGAAAATAATTATAAATAATTGAAAATAATTGAAAATAATTGAAAATAATAGAAAATAATTGAAAATAATTGAAAATAATTGAAAAGAATTATAAATAATTGAAAAGAATTATAAATAATTGAAAATAATTGAAAATAATTGAAAATAATTATAAATAATAGAAAATAATTGATAAATAATTGAAAATAATTGATAAATAATTGAAAATAATTATAAATAATTGAAAATAATTGAAAATAATTATAAATAATTGAAAATAATTGAAAATAATTGAAAATATTTGAAAATAATTTAAAATAATTGAAAATATTTGAAAATATTTGAAAATAATTGAAAATAATTGAAAATAATTGAAAATAATTGAAAATAATTGAAAATAATTAAAAATAATTGAAAATAATTGAAAATAATTGAAAATAATTGAATATAATTGAAAATAATTGATAAATAATTGAAAATAATTGAAAATAATTGAAAATAATTGAAAATAATTGATAAATAATTGAAAATAATTGATAAATAATTGAAAATAATTGAAAATAATTGATAAATAATTGAAAATAATTGAAAATAATTGAAAATAATTGAAAATAATTGAAAATAATTATAAATAATAGAAAATAATTGATAAATAATTAAAAATAATTGATAAATAATTGAAAATAATTGAAAATAATTGAAAATAATTGAAAATAATTGAAAATAATTATAAATAATTGAAAATAATTGAAAATAATTGAAAATATTTGAAAATAATTTAAAATAATTGAAAATATTTGAAAATATTTGAAAATATTTGAAAATAATTGAAAATAATTGAAAATAATTGAAAATAATTGAAAATAATTAAAAATAATTGAAAATAATTGAAAATAATTGAAAATAATTGAATATAATTGAAAATAATTTATAAATAATTGAAAATAATTGAAAATAATTGAAAATAATTGAAAATAATTGAAAATAATTATAAATAATTGAAAATAATTGATAAATAATTGATAAATAATTGAAAATAATTGAAAATAATTATAAATAATAGAAAATAATTGATAAATAATTGAAAATAATTGAAAATAATTTAATATAATTGAAAATAATTGATAAATAATTGATAAATAATTGAAAATAATTGAAAATAATTATAAATAATAGAAAATAATTGATAAATAATTGAAAATAATTGATAAATAATTGATAAATAATTGAAAATAATTGAAAATAACTGAAAATAATTGAAAATAATTATAAATAATTGAAAATAATTATAAATAATTGAAAATAATTGTTAAATAATTGAAAATCATTGAAAATAATTGAAAATAATTATAAATAATAGAAAATAATTGATAAATAATTGAAAATAATTGGAAATAATTGAAAATAATTGAAAATAATTGAAAATAATTGAAAATAATTGAAAATAATTGAAAATAATTGAAAAGAATTGATAAATAATTGAAAATAATTAAAAATAATTGAAAATAATTGAAAATAATTGAAAATAATTGAAAATAATTATAAATAATAGAAAATAATTGAAAAGAATTATAAATAATTGAAAATAATTGAAAATAATTGAAAATAATTATAAATAATTGAAAATAATTGATAAATAATTGAAAATAATTATAAATAACTGATAATAATTGAAAATAATTGATAAATAATTGAAAATAATTGAAAATAATTGAAAATAATTGAAAATAATTGAAAATAATTATAAATAATTGAAAATAATTGAAAATAATTGAAAATAATTATAAATAATTGAAAATAATTATAAATAATTGATAAAAAATTGAAAATAATTCAAAATAATTTAAAAGAATTGAAAATAATTGAAAATAATTATAAATAATTGAAAATAATTGAAAATAATTGAAAATAATAGAAAATAATTGAAAATAATTGAAAATAATTGAAAATAATTATAAATAATAGAAAATAATTGATAAATAATTGAAAATAATTGATAAATAATTGAAAATAATTATAAATAATTGAAAATAATTGAAAATAATTATAAATAATTGAAAATAATTGAAAATAATTGAAAATAATTTAAAATAATTGAAAATATTTGAAAATATTTGAAAATAATTGAAAATAATTGAAAATAATTGAAAATAATTGAAAATAATTGAAAATAATTGAAAATAATTGAAAATAATTAAAAATAATTGAAAATAATTGAAAATAATTGAAAATAATTGAATATAATTGAAAATAATTGATAAATAATTGAAAATAATTGAAAATAATTGAAAATAATTGAAAATAATTGAAAATAATTATAAATAATTGAAAATAATTGATAAATAATTGATAAATAATTGAAAATAATTATAAATAATAGAAAATAATTGATAAATAATTGAAAATAATTGAAAATAATTTAATATAATTGAAAATAATTGATAAATAATTGATAAATAATTGAAAATAATTGAAAATAATTTAATATAATTGAAAATAATTGATAAATAATTGATAAATAATTTAAAATAATTGAAAATAATTATAAATAATAGAAATAATTGATAAATAATTTAAAATAATTGATAAATAATTGAAAATAATTGAAAATAATTGAAAATAATTGAAAATAATTATAAATAATAGAAAATAATTGATAAATAATTAAAAATAATTGATAAATAATTGAAAATAATTGAAAATAATTGAAAATAATTATAAATAATTGAAAATAATTGAAAATAATTGAAAATATTTGAAAATAATTGAAAATAATTGAAAATATTTGAAAATATTTGAAAATAATTGAAAATAATTATAAATAATAGAAAATAATTGATAAATAATTGAAAATAATTGATAAATAATTGATAAATAATTGAAAATAATTGAAAATAATTGAAAATAATTGAAAATAATTGAAAATAATTATAAACAATTGAAAATAATTGATAAATAATTGAAAATAATTGAAAATAATTGAAAATAATTGAAAATAATTGAAAATAATTGAAAATAATTGAAAATAATTGAAAAAAGTGAAAATAATTGAAAATAATTATAAATAATTGAAAATAATTGAAAATAATTGAAAATAATTGAAAATAATGGTAAATAATTGAAAATTATTGAAAATAATTTAAAATAATTGAAAATAATTGAAAATAATTGAAAATAATTGAAAATAATTGAAAATAATAGAAAATAATTGAAAATAATTGAAAATAATTGAAAATAATTGAAAATAATTGAATATAATTGAAAATAATTGAAAATAATTGAAAATAATAAATAAATAAACGAAAATAATTGTTAAATAATTGAAAATAATTTAAACTAATTGAAAATGAATGAAAATAATTGATAAATAATTGAAAATAATTGAAAATAATTGATAAATAATTGAAAATAATTGAAAATAATTATAAATAATTGAAAATAATTGAAAATAATTGAAAATAATTGAAAATAATTGAAAATAATTGATAAATAATTGAAAATAATTATAAATAACAGATAATAATAGAAAATAATTGATAAATAATTGAAAATAATTGAAAATAATTGAAAATAATTGAAAATAATTGAAAATAATTATAAATATAAACGAAAACCATCGAAAACAATCGAAAACAATCGAAAACAATCGAAAACCATCGAAACCAAAGAAAACCATCGAAAAACATCGAAAACAATCGAAAACAATCGAAAACAATCGAAAACAATCGAAAACAATCGAAAACCATCGAAAACATTCGAAAACCATCGAAAACAATCGAAAACAATCGAAAACAATCGAAAACAATCGAAAACCATCGAAAACAATCGAAAACCATCGAAAACAATCGAAAACAATCGAAAACCATCGAAAACAATCGAAAAACATCGAAAACCATCGAAAACAATCGAAAACAATCGAAAACAATCGAAATCCATCGAAAACAATCGAAAATAATCGAAAACCACGGAAAACAATCGAAAACGATCGAAAACAATCGAAAACAATCGAAAACCATCGAAAACAATCGAAAACAATCGAAAACCATCGAAAACAATCGAAAACAATCGAAAACCATCGAAAACAATCGAAAACAATCGAATACAATCGAAAACAATCGAAAACAATCGAAAACCAGAGAAAACAATCGAAAACAATCGAAAACGATCGAAAAACATCGAAAACAATCGAAAACAATCGAAAACAATCTGAAACAATCGAAATCCATAGAAAACAATCGAAAACAATCGAAAACAATCGAAAACAATCGAAAACAATCGTAAACAATCGAAAACAATCGAAAACCTTCGAAAACAATCGAAAACAATCGAAAACAATCGAATACAATCGAAAACCATAGAAAACAATCGAAATCAATCGAAAACAATCGAAAACCATCGAAAACAATCGAAAACCATCGAAATCAATCGAAAACAATCGAAAACAATCGAAAACCATCGAAAACAATCGAGAACAATCTAAAACAATCGAAATCCATAGAAAACAATCGAAAACAATCGAAAACAATCGAAAACCATCGAAAGCAATCGAAAACAATCGAAAACCATCGAAAACAATCGAAAACCATCGAAAACAATCGAAAACAAACGAAAACCATCGAAAACAATCGAAAACAATGGAAAACAATCGAAAACCATCGAAAACAATCGAAAACAATCGAAAACCATCGAAAACAATCGAAAACAATCGGAAACAATCGAAAAGAATCGAAAACCATCGAAAACAATCGAAAACAATCGAACACCATCGAAAACAATCGAAAACAATCGAAAACAATCGAAAACAACCGAAAACCATCGAAAACAATCGAAAACAATCGAAAACCATCGAAAACAATTGAAAACAATCGAAAACAAACGAAAACAATCGAAAAGAATCGAAAACAATCGAAAACCATCGAAAACAATCGAAAACCATCGAAAACAATCGAAAACAAACGAAAACCATCGAAAACATTCGAAAACCATCGAAAACAATCGAAAACCATCGAAAACAATCGAAAACAATCGAAAACCATCGAAAACAATCGAAAACAATCGAAAACAATCGAAATCCATCGAAAACAATCGAAAATAATCGAAAACCACGGGAAACAATCGAAAACCATCGAAAACAATCGAAAACAAGCGAAAACCATCGAAAACAATCGAAAAAAATCGAAAACAATCGAAAACCATCGAAAACAATCGAAAACAATCGAAAACCATCGAAAACAATCGAAAACCATCGAAAACAATCGAAAACAATCGAAAACCATCGAAAACAATCGAAAACAATCGAAAACCATCGAAAACAATCGAAAACTATCGAAAACATTCGAAAACCATCGAAAACAATCGAAAACCATCGAAAACAATCGAAAACCATCGAAAACAATCGAAAACAATCGAAAACCATCGAAAACAATCGAAAACAATGGAAAACCATAGAAAACAATCGAAAACCATCGAAAACAATCGAAAACCATCGAAAACAATCGAAAACAATCGAAATCCATCGAAAACAATCGAAAATAATCGAAAACCACGGAAAACAATCGAAAACCATCGAAAACAATCGAAAACAATCGAAAACCATCGAAAACAATCGAAAACAATCGAAAACCATCGAGAACAATCGAAAACCATCGAAAACAATCGAAAACCATCGAAAACAATCTAAAACAATCGAAAACCATCGAAAACAATCGAGAACAATCTAAAACAATCGAAATCCATAGAAAACAATCGAAAACAATCGAAAACAATCGAAAACCATCGAAAGCAATCGAAAACAATCGAAAACCATCGAAAACAATCGAAAACCATCGAAAACAATCGAAAACAATCGAAAACCATCGAAAACAATCGAAAACAATGGAAAACAATCGAAAACCATCGAAAACAATCGAAAACAATCGAAAACCATCGAAAACAATCGAAAACAATCGGAAACAATCGAAAAGAATCGAAAACCATCGAAAACAATCGAAAACAATCGAACACCATCGAAAACAATCGAAAACAATCGAAAACAATCGAAAACAACCGAAAACCATCGAAAACAATCGAAAACAATCGAAAACCATCGAAAACATTCGAAAACAATCGAAAACCATCGAAAACAATTGAAAACAATCGAAAACAAACGAAAACAATCGAAAAGAATCGAAAACAATCGAAAACCATCGAAAACAATCGAAAACCATCGAAAACAATCGAAAACAATCGAAAACCATCGAAAACATTCGAAAACCATCGAAAACAATCGAAAACCATCGAAAACAATCGAAAACAATCGAAAACCATCGAAAACAATCGAAAACAATCGAAAACAATCGAAATCCATCGAAAACAATCGAAAATAATCGAAAACCACGGGAAACAATCGAAAACCATCGAAAACAATCGAAAACAAGCGAAAACCATCGAAAACAATCGAAAAAAATCGAAAACAATCGAAAACCATCGAAAACAATCGAAAACAATCGAAAACCATCGAAAACAATCGAAAACCATCGAAAACAATCGAAAACAATCGAAAACCATCGAAAACAATCGAAAACAATCGAAAACCATCGAAAACAATCGAAAACTATCGAAAACATTCGAAAACCATCGAAAACAATCGAAAACCATCGAAAACAATCGAAAACCATCGAAAACAATCGAAAACAATCGAAAACCATCGAAAACAATCGAAAACAATGGAAAACCATAGAAAACAATCGAAAACCATCGAAAACAATCGAAAACCATCGAAAACAATCGAAAACAATCGAAATCCATCGAAAACAATCGAAAATAATCGAAAACCACGGAAAACAATCGAAAACCATCGAAAACAATCGAAAACAATCGAAAACCATCGAAAACAATCGAAAACAATCGAAAACCATCGAGAACAATCGAAAACCATCGAAAACAATCGAAAACCATCGAAAACAATCTAAAACAATCGAAAACCATCGAAAACAATCGAAAACAATCGAAAACAATCGAAAACCATCGAAAACGATCGAAAACAATCGAAAACAATCGAAAACCATCGAAAACAATCGAAAACAATCGAAAACCATCGAAAACAATCGAAAACAATCGAAAACCATCGAAAACAATCGAAAACAATCGAATAAAATCGAAAACAATCGAAAACAATCGAAAACCAGAGAAAACAATCGAAAACAATCGAAAACAATCGAAAACAATCGAAATCCATCGAAAACAATCGAAAATAATCGAAAACCACGGAAAACAATCGAAAACCATCGAAAACCATCGAAAACAATCGAAAACAATCGAAAACCATCGAAAACAATCGAAAACAATCGAAAACAATCGAAAACCATCGAACACAATCGAAAACAATCGATAACAATCGAAAACAATGGAAAACAATCGAAAACCATCGAAAACAATCGAAAACAATCGAAAACCATCGAAAACAATCGAAAACAATCGGAAACAATCGAAAACCATCGAACACAATCGAAAACAATCGATAACAATCGAAAACAATGGAAAACAATCGAAAACCATCGAAAACAATCGAAAACAATCGAAAACCATCGAAAACAATCGAAAACAATCGGAAACAATCGAAAAGAATCGAAAACCATCGAAAACAATCGAAAACAATCGAACACCATCGAAAACAATCGAAAAACATCGAAAACCATCGAAAACAATCGAAAAACATCGAAAACCATCGAAAACAATCGAAAACAATCGAAACAATCGAAAACAATCGAAAACCATGGAAAACAATCGAAAACAATCGAAAACAATCGAAAACAATCGAAAACCATCGAAAACAATCGAAAACAATCGAAAACAATCGAAAACCATCGAAAACAATCGAAAACCATCGAAAACAATCGAAAACAATCGAAAACAATCGAAAACAATCGAAAACAATCGAAATCCATCGAAAACAATCGAAAATAATCGAAAACCACGGAAAACAATCGAAAACCATCGAAAACAATCGAAAACAATCGAAAACCATCGAAATCAATCGAAAACAATCGAAAACAATCGAAAACCATCGAAAACAATCGAGAACAATCTAAAACAATCGAAATCCATAGAAAACAATCGAAAACAATCGAAAACAATCGAAAACCATCGAAAGCAATCGAAAACAATCGAAAACCATCGAAAACAATCGAAAACCATCGAAAACAATCGAAAACAATCGAAAACCATCGAAAACAATCGAAAACAATGGAAAACAATCGAAAACCATCGAAAACAATCGAAAACAATCGAAAACCATCGAAAACAATCGAAAACAATCGGAAACAATCGAAAAGAATCGAAAACCATCGAAAACAATCGAAAACAATCGAACACCATCGAAAACAATCGAAAACAATCGAAAACAATCGAAAACAACCGAAAACCATCGAAAACAATCGAAAACAATCGAAAACCATCGAAAACAATCGAAAACAATGGAAAACCATAGAAAACAATCGAAAACCATCGAAAACAATCGAAAACCATCGAAAACAATCGAAAACAATCGAAATCCATCGAAAACAATCGAAAATAATCGAAAACCACGGGAAACAATCGAAAACCATCGAAAACAATCGAAAACAAGCGAAAACCATCGAAAACAATCGAAAAAAATCGAAAACAATCGAAAACCATCGAAAACAATCGAAAACAATCGAAAACCATCGAAAACAATCGAAAACAATCGAAAACCATCGAAAACAATCGAAAACAATCGAAAACCATCGAAAACAATCGAAAACTATCGAAAACATTCGAAAACCATCGAAAACAATCGAAAACCATCGAAAACAATCGAAAACCATCGAAAACAATCGAAAACAATCGAAAACCATCGAAAACAATCGAAAACAATGGAAAACCATAGAAAACAATCGAAAACCATCGAAAACAATCGAAAACCATCGAAAACAATCGAAAACAATCGAAATCCATCGAAAACAATCGAAAATAATCGAAAACCACGGAAAACAATCGAAAACCATCGAAAACAATCGAAAACAATCGAAAACCATCGAAAACAATCGAAAACAATCGAAAACCATCGAGAACAATCGAAAACCATCGAAAACAATCGAAAACCATCGAAAACAATCTAAAACAATCGAAAACCATCGAAAACAATCGAAAACAATCGAAAACAATCGAAAACCATCGAAAACGATCGAAAACAATCGAAAACAATCGAAAACCATCGAAAACAATCGAAAACAATCGAAAACCATCGAAAACAATCGAAAACCATCGAAAACAATCGAAAACAATCGAATAAAATCGAAAACAATCGAAAACAATCGAAAACCAGAGAAAACAATCGAAAACAATCGAAAACAATCGAAAACAATCGAAATCCATCGAAAACAATCGAAAATAATCGAAAACCACGGAAAACAATCGAAAACCATCGAAAACCATCGAAAACAATCGAAAACAATCGAAAACCATCGAAAACAATCGAAAACAATCGAAAACAATCGAAAACCATCGAACACAATCGAAAACAATCGATAACAATCGAAAACAATGGAAAACAATCGAAAACCATCGAAAACAATCGAAAACAATCGAAAACCATCGAAAACAATCGAAAACAATCGGAAACAATCGAAAACCATCGAACACAATCGAAAACAATCGATAACAATCGAAAACAATGGAAAACAATCGAAAACCATCGAAAACAATCGAAAACAATCGAAAACCATCGAAAACAATCGAAAACAATCGGAAACAATCGAAAAGAATCGAAAACCATCGAAAACAATCGAAAACAATCGAACACCATCGAAAACAATCGAAAAACATCGAAAACCATCGAAAACAATCGAAAAACATCGAAAACCATCGAAAACAATCGAAAACAATCGAAACAATCGAAAACAATCGAAAACCATGGAAAACAATCGAAAACAATCGAAAACAATCGAAAACAATCGAAAACCATCGAAAACAATCGAAAACAATCGAAAACAATCGAAAACCATCGAAAACAATCGAAAACCATCGAAAACAATCGAAAACAATCGAAAACAATCGAAAACAATCGAAAACAATCGAAATCCATCGAAAACAATCGAAAATAATCGAAAACCACGGAAAACAATCGAAAACCATCGAAAACAATCGAAAACAATCGAAAACCATCGAAAACCATCGAAAACAATCGAAAACAATCGAAAACCATCGAAAACAATCGAAAACAATCGAATACAATCGAAAACAAACGAAAACAATCGAAAACCAGAGAAAACAATCGAAAACAATCGAAAACAATCGAAAACAATCGAAATCCATCGAAAACAATCGAAAATAATCGAAAACCACGGAAAACAATCGAAAACCATCGAAAACAATCGAAAACAATCGAAAACCATCGAAAACAATCGAAAACAATCGAAAACCATCGAAAACAATCGAAAACAATCGAAAACCATCGAAAACAATCGAAAACAATCGAATACAATCGAAAACAATCGAAAACAATCGAAAACCAGAGAAAACAATCGAAAACAATCGAAAACAATCGAAAACAATCGAAATCCATCGAAAACAATCGAAAATAATCGAAAACCACGGAAAACAATCGAAAACCATCGAAAACAATCGAAAACAATCGAAAACCATCGAAAACAATCGAAAACAATCGAAAACCATCGAAAACAATCGAAAACAATCGAAAACAATCGAAAACCATCGAACACAATCGAAAACAATCGATAACAATCGAAAACAATGGAAAACAATCGAAAACCATCGAAAACAATCGAAAACAATCGAAAACCATCGAAAACAATCGAAAACAATCGGAAACAATCGAAAAGAATCGAAAACCATCGAAAACAATCGAAAACAATCGAACACCATCGAAAACAATCGAAAAACATCGAAAACCATCGAAAACAATCGAAAAACATCGAAGACCATCGAAAACAATCGAAAACAATCGAAACAATCGAAAACAATCGAAAACCATGGAAAACAATCGAAAACAATCGAAAACAATCGAAAACAATCGAAAACCATCGAAAACAATCGAAAACAATCGAAAACAATCGAAAACCATCGAAAACAATCGAAAACCATCGAAAACAATCGAAAACAATCGAAAACAATCGAAAACAATCGAAAACAATCGAAATCCATCGAAAACAATCGAAAATAATCGAAAACCACGGAAAACAATCGAAAACCATCGAAAACAATCGAAAACAATCGAAAACCATCGAAAACAATCGAAAACAATCGAAAACCATCGAAAACAATCGAAAACAATCGTAAACAATCGAAAACAATCGAAAACCATCGAAAACATTCGAAAACCATCGAAAACAATCGAAAACAATCGAAAACCATCGAAAACATTCGAAAACCATCGAAAACAATCGAAAACAATCGAAAACAATCGAAAACAATCGAAAACTATCGAAAACCATCGAAAACAATCGAAAACAATCGAAAACAATCGAAAACAATCGAAAACAATCGAAAACAATCGAAAACCATCGAAAACAATCGAAAACAATCGAAAACCATCGAACACAATCGAAAACAATCGATAACAATCGAAAACAATGGAAAACAATCGAAAACCATCGAAAACAATCGAAAACAATCGAAAACCATCGAAAACAATCGAAAACAATCGAAAACAATCGAAATCCATCGAAAACAATCGAAAATAATCGAAAACCACGGAAAACAATCGAAAACCATCGAAAACAATCGAAAACAATCGAAAACCATCGAAAACAATCGAAAACAATCGAAAACCATCGAAAACAATCGAAAACAATCGAAAACAATCGAAAACCATCGAAAACAATCGAAAACAATCGAAAACCATCGAAAACAATCGAAAACAATCGGAAACAATCGAAAAAAATCGAAAACCATCGAAAACAATCGAAAACAATCGAACACCATCGAAAACAATCGAAAAACATCGAAAACCATCGAAAACAATCGAAAACCATCGAAAACCATCGAAAACAATCGAAAACAATCGAAACAATCGAAAACCATCGAAAACCATCGAAAACAATCGAAAACAATCGATAACAATCGAAAACAATGGAAAACAATCGAAAACCATCGAAAACAATCGAAAACAATCGAAAACCATCGAAAACAATCGAAAACAATCGGAAACAACCGAAAAGAATCGAAAACCATCGAAAACATTCGAAAACAATCGAAAACAATCGAAAACCATCGAAAACAATCGAAAACAATCGAAAACAATCGAAAACCATCGAAAACAATCGAAAACCATCGAAAACCATCGAAAACAATCGAAAACAATCGAAAACAATCGAAAACAATCGAAAACAATCGAAAACAATCGAAAACCAGAGAAAACAATCGAAAACAATCGAAAAACATCGAAAACAATCGAAAACAATCGAAAACAATCTAAAACAATCGAAATCCATAGAAAACAATCGAAAACAATCGAAAACCACCGAAAAAAATCGAAAACCATCGAAAACAATCGAAAACAATCGAAAACCATCGAAAACCATCGAAAACAATCGAAAACAATCGATAACAATCGAAAACAATGGAAAACAATCGAAAACCATCGAAAACAATCGAAAACAATCGAAAACCATCGAAAACAATCGAAAACAATCGGAAACAACCGAAAAGAATCGAAAACCATCGAAAACATTCGAAAACAATCGAAAACAATCGAAAACCATCGAAAACAATCGAAAACAATCGAAAACAATCGAAAACCATCGAAAACAATCGAAAACCATCGAAAACCATCGAAAACAATCGAAAACAATCGAAAACAATCGAAAACAATCGAAAACCATCGAAAACAATCGAAAACAATCGAAAACAATCGAAAACCATCGAAAACAATCGAAAACAATCGAAAACAATCGAAAACCATCGAAAACAATCGAAAACAATCAAAAACAATCGAAAACCATCGAAAAATATCGAAAACAATCGAAAACAATCGAAAACAATCGAAAACCATCGAAAACAATCGAAAACAATCGAAAACCATCGAGAACAATCGAAAACCATCGAAAACAATCGAAAACCATCGAAAACAATCGAAAACAATCGAAAACCATCGAAAACAATCGAAAACAATCGAAAACAATCGAAAACCATCGAAATCAATGAAAACCATCGAAAACCATCGAAAACAATCGAAAACAATCGAAAACAATCGAAAACAATCGAAAACAATCGAAAACCATCGAAAACATTCGAAAACGATCGTAAACAATCGAAAACAATCGAAAACCATCGAAAACAATCGAAAACAATCGAAAATAATCGAAAACAATCGAAAAAAATCGAAAACCATCGAAAACATTCGAAAACAATCGAAAACCATCGAAAACAATCGAAAACAATCGAAAACAATCGAAAACAATCGAAAACAATCTAAAACAATCGAAATCCATAGAAAACAACCGAAAACAATCGAAAACCATCGAAAACAATCGAAAATAATCGAAAGCAATCGAAAACAATCGAAAACCATCGAAAACAATCGAAAACAATCGAAAACAATCGAAAACAATCGAACACCATCGAAAACAATCGAAAACAATCGAAAACAATCGAACACGATCGAAAACAATCGAAAAGAATCGAAAACCATCGAAAACAATCGAAAACAATCGAAAACCATCGAAAACAATCGAAAACAATCGAAAACCATCGAAAACAATCGAAAACAATCGAATACAATCGAAAACAATCGAAAACAATCGAAAACCAGAGAAAACAATCGAAAACAATCGAAAACAATCGAAAAACATCGAAAACAATCGAAAACAATCGAAAACAATCTGAAACAATCGAAATCCATAGAAAACAGTCGAAAACAATCGAAAACAATCGAAAACAATCGAAAACCATCGAAAACAATCGAAAAACATCGAAAACCATCGAAAACAATCGAAAACAATCGAAAACAATCGAAAACACTCGAAAACCATCGAAAACAATCGAAAACAATCGAAAACAATCGAATACAATCGAAAACCATAGAAAACAATCGAAATCAATCGAAAACAATCGAAAACCATCGAAAACAATCGAAAACCATCGAAATCAATCGAAAACAATCGAAAACAATCGAAAACCAGCGAAAACAATCGAGAACAATCTAAAACAATCGAAATCCATAGAAAACAATCGAAAACAATCGAAAACAATCGAAAACCATCGAAAGCAATCGAAAACAATCGAAAACCATCGAAAACAATCGAAAACCATCGAAAACAATCGAAAACAATCGAACACCATCGAAAACAATCGAAAACAATGGAAAACAATCAAAAAACCATCGAAAACAATCGAAAACAATCGAAAACCATCGAAAACAATCGAAAACAATCGGAAACAATCGAAAAGAATCTAAAACCATCGAAAACAATCGAAAACAATCGAACACCATCGAAAACAATCGAAAACAATCGAAAACAATCGAAAACAACCGAAAACCATCGAAAACAATCGAAAACAATCGAAAACCATCGAAAACAATCGAAAACAATCGAATACAATCGAAAACAATCGAAAACAATCGAAAACAATCGAAAAACATCGAAAACAATCGAAAACAATCGAAAACCATAGAAAACAATCGAAATCAATCGAAAACAATCGAAAACCATCGAAAACAATCGAAAACCATCGAAATCAATCGAAAACAATCGAAAACAATCGAAAACCATCGAAAACAATCAAGAACAATCTAAAACAATCGAAATCCATAGAAAACAATCGAAAACAATCGAAAACAATCGAAAACCATCGAAAGCAATCGAAAACAATCGAAAACCATCGAAAACAATCGAAAACCATCGAAAACAATCGAAAACAATCGAAAACCATCGAAAACCATCGAAAACAATCGAAAACAATCGAAACAATCGAAAACAATCCAAAACCATCGAAAACAATCGAAAACAATCGAAAAGAATCGAAAACCATCGAAAACAATCGAAAACAATCGAACACCATCGAAAACAATCGAAAAACATCGAAAACCATCGAAAACAATCGAAAAACATCGAAAACCATCGAAAACAATCGAAAACAATCGAAACAATCGAAAACAATCCAAAACCATCGAAAACAATCGAAAACAATCGAAAAGAATCGAAAACCATCGAAAACAATCGAAAACAATCGAACACCATCGAAAACAATCGAAAAACATCGAAAACCATCGAAAACAATCGAAAACCATCGAAAACCATCGAAAGCAATCGAAAACAATCGAAAACCATCGAAAACAATCGAAAACAATCGAAAACAATCGAAAACCAGAGAAAACAATCGAAAACAATCGAAAACAATCGAAAAACATCGAAAACAATCGAAAACAATCGAAAACAATCTAAAACAATCGAAATCCATAGTAAACAATCGAAAACAATCGAAAACCACCGAAAAAAATCGAAAACCATCGAAAACAATCGAAAACAATCGAAAACCATCGAAAACCATCGAAAACAATCGAAAACAATCGATAACAATCGAAAACAATGGAAAACAATCGAAAACCATCGAAAACAATCGAAAACAATCGAAAACCATCGAAAACAATCGAAAACAATCGGAAACAACCGAAAAGAATCGAAAACCATCGAAAACATTCGAAAACAATCGAAAACAATCGAAAACCATCGAAAACAATCGAAAACAATCGAAAACAATCGAAAACCATCGAAAACAATCGAAAACCATCGAAAACCATCGAAAACAATCGAAAACAATCGAAAACAATCGAAAACAATCGAAAACCATCGAAAACAATCGAAAACAATCGAAAACAATCGAAAACCATCGAAAACAATCGAAAACAATCGAAAACAATCGAAAACCATCGAAAACAATCGAAAACAATCAAAAACAATCGAAAACCATCGAAAAATATCGAAAACAATCGAAAACAATCGAAAACAATCGAAAACCATCGAAAACAATCGAAAACAATCGAAAACCATCGAGAACAATCGAAAACCATCGAAAACAATCGAAAACCATCGAAAACAATCGAAAACAATCGAAAACCATCGAAAACAAACGAAAACAATCGAAAACAATCGAAAACCATCGAAATCAATGAAAACCATCGAAAACCATCGAAAACAATCGAAAACAATCGAAAACAATCGAAAACAATCGAAAACAATCGAAAACCATCGAAAACATTCGAAAACGATCGTAAACAATCGAAAACAATCGAAAACCGTCGAAAACAATCGAAAACAATCGAAAATAATCGAAAACAATCGAAAAAAATCGAAAACCATCGAAAACATTTGAAAACAATCGAAAACCATCGAAAACAATCGAAAACAATCGAAAACAATCGAAAACAATCGAAAACAATCTAAAACAATCGAAATCCATAGAAAACAACCGAAAACAATCGAAAACCATCGAAAACAATCGAAAATAATCGAAAGCAATCGAAAACAATCGAAAACAATCGAAAAAAATCGAAAACCATCGAAAACATTTGAAAACAATCGAAAACCATCGAAAACAATCGAAAACAATCGAAAACAATCGAAAACAATCGAAAACAATCTAAAACAATCGAAATCCATAGAAAACAACCGAAAACCATCGAAAACAATCTAAAATTATCGAAAGCAATCGAAAACAATCGAAAACCATCGAAAACAATCGAAAACAATCGAAAACAATCGAAAACAATCGAACACCATCGAAAACAATCGAAAACAATCGAAAACAATCGAAAACGATCGAAAACAATCGAAAAGAATCGAAAACCATCGAAAACAATCGAAAACAATCG
Source organism: Andrena bucephala (assembly GCA_947577245.1). Taxonomy (NCBI): domain Eukaryota; kingdom Metazoa; phylum Arthropoda; class Insecta; order Hymenoptera; family Andrenidae; genus Andrena; species Andrena bucephala. The sequence continues at coordinate 13,901,224 of OX387718.1, forward strand.
AAAACCATCGAAAACAATCGAAAACAATCGAAAACCATCGAAAACAATCGAAAACAATCGAATACAATCGAAAACAATCGAAAACAATCGAAAACCAGAGAAAACAATCGAAAACAATCGAAAACAATCGAAAAACATCGAAAACAATCGAAAACAATCGAAAACAATCTGAAACAATCGAAATCCATAGAAAACAGTCGAAAACAATCGAAAACAATCGAAAACAATCGAAAACCATCGAAAACAATCGAAAAACATCGAAAACCATCGAAAACAATCGAAAACAATCGAAAACAATCGAAAACACTCGAAAACCATCGAAAACAATCGAAAACAATCGAAAACAATCGAAATCCATCGAAAACAATCGAAAATAATCGAAAACCACGGAAAACAATCGAAAACCATCGAAAACAATCGAAAACAATCGAAAACCATCGAAAACAATCGAAAACAATCGAAAACCATCGAAAACAATCGAAAACAATCGAAAACAATCGAAAACCATCGAACACAATCGAAAACAATCGATAACAATCGAAAACAATGGAAAACAATCGAAAACCATCGAAAACAATCGAAAACAATCGAAAACCATCGAAAACAATCGAAAACAATCGGAAACAATCGAAAAGAATCGAAAACCATCGAAAACAATCGAAAACAATCGAACACCATCGAAAACAATCGAAAAACATCGAAAACCATCGAAAACAATCGAAAAACATCGAAAACCATCGAAAACAATCGAAAACAATCGAAACAATCGAAAACAATCGAAAACCATGGAAAACAATCGAAAACAATCGAAAACAATCGAAAACAATCGAAAACCATCGAAAACAATCGAAAACAATCGAAAACAATCGAAAACCATCGAAAACAATCGAAAACCATCGAAAACAATCGAAAACAATCGAAAACAATCGAAAACAATCGAAAACAATCGAAATCCATCGAAAACAATCGAAAATAATCGAAAACCACGGAAAACAATCGAAAACCATCGAAAACAATCGAAAACAATCGAAAACCATCGAAAACAATCGAAAACAATCGAAAACCATCGAAAACAATCGAAAACAATCGTAAACAATCGAAAACAATCGAAAACCATCGAAAACATTCGAAAACCATCGAAAACAATCGAAAACAATCGAAAACCATCGAAAACATTCGAAAACCATCGAAAACAATCGAAAACAATCGAAAACAATCGAAAACAATCGAAAACAATCGAAAACCATCGAAAACAATCGAAAACAATCGAAAACAATCGAAAACAATCGAAAACAATCGAAAACAATCGAAAACCATCGAAAACAATCGAAAACAATCGAAAACCATCGAACACAATCGAAAACAATCGATAACAATCGACAACAATGGAAAACAATCGAAAACCATCGAAAACAATCGAAAACAATCGAAAACCATCGAAAACAATCGAAAACAATCGAAAACAATCGAAATCCATCGAAAACAATCGAAAATAATCGAAAACCACGGAAAACAATCGAAAACCATCGAAAACAATCGAAAACAATCGAAAACCATCGAAAACAATCGAAAACAATCGAAAACCATCGAAAACAATCGAAAACAATCGAAAACAATCGAAAACCATCGAAAACAATCGAAAACAATCGAAAACCATCGAAAACAATCGAAAACAATCGGAAACAATCGAAAACAATCGAAAACCATCGAAAACAATCGAAAACAATCGAACACCATCGAAAACAATCGAAAAACATCGAAAACCATCGAAAACAATCGAAAACCATCGAAAACCATCGAAAACAATCGAAAACAATCGAAACAATCGAAACAATCCAAAACCATCGAAAAACAATCGAAAACAATCGAAAAGAATCGAAAACCATCGAAAACAATCGAAAACAATCGAACACCATCGAAAACAATCGAAAAACATCGAAAACCATCGAAAACAATCGAAAACCATCGAAATCCATCGAAAGCAATCGAAAACAATCGAAAACCATCGAAAACAATCGAAAACAATCGAAAACAATCGAAAACCAGAGAAAACAATCGAAAACAATCGATAACAATCGAAAACAATGGAAAACAATCGAAAACCATCGAAAACAATCGAAAACAATCGAAAACCATCGAAAACAATCGAAAACAATCGGAAACAACCGAAAAGAATCGAAAACCATCGAAAACATTCGAAAACAATCGAAAACAATCGAAAACCATCGAAAACAATCGAAAACAATCGAAAACAATCGAAAACCATCGAAAACAATCGAAAACCATCGAAAACCATCGAAAACAATCGAAAACAATCGAAAACAATCGAAAACAATCGAAAACCATCGAAAACAATCGAAAACAATCGAAAACAATCGAATACCATAGAAAACAATCGAAAACAATCGAAAACAATCGAAAACCATCGAAAACAATCGAAAACAATCAAAAACAATCGAAAACCATCGAAAAATATCGAAAACAATCGAAAACAATCGAAAACAATCGAAAACCATCGAAAACAATCGAAAACAATCGAAAACCATCGAGAACAATCGAAAACCATCGAAAACAATCGAAAACCATCGAAAACAATCGAAAACAATCGAAAACCATCGAAAACAATCGAAAACAATCGAAAACAATCGAAAACCATCGAAATCAATGAAAACCATCGAAAACCATCGAAAACAATCGAAAACAATCGAAAACAATCGAAAACAATCGAAAACAATCGAAAACCATCGAAAACATTCGAAAACGATCGTAAACAATCGAAAACAATCGAAAACCATCGAAAACAATCGAAAACAATCGAAAATAATCGAAAACAATCGAAAAAAATCGAAAACCATCGAAAACATTCGAAAACAATCGAAAACCATCGAAAACAATCGAAAACAATCGAAAACAATCGAAAAGAATCGAAAACAATCTAAAACAATCGAAATCCATAGAAAACAACCGAAAACAATCGAAAACCATCGAAAACAATCGAAAATAATCGAAAGCAATCGAAAACAATCGAAAACCATCGAAAACAATCGAAAACAATCGAAAACAATCGAAAACAATCGAACACCATCGAAAACAATCGAAAACAATCGAAAACAATCGAAAACGATCGAAAACAATCGAAAAGAATCGAAAACCATCGAAAACAATCGAAAACAATCGAAAACCATCGAAAACAATCGAAAACAATCGAAAACCATCGAAAACAATCGAAAACAATCGAATACAATCGAAAACAATCGAAAACAATCGAAAACCAGAGAAAACAATCGAAAACAATCGAAAACAATCGAAAAACATCTTAAACAATCGAAAACAATCGAAAACAATCTGAAACAATCGAAATCCATAGAAAACAGTCGAAAACAATCGAAAACAATCGAAAACAATCGAAAACCATCGAAAACAATCGAAAAACATCGAAAACCATCGAAAACAATCGAAAACAATCGAAAACAATCGAAAACACTCGAAAACCATCGAAAACAATCGAAAACAATCGAAAACAATCGAATACAATCGAAAACCATAGAAAACAATCGAAATCAATCGAAAACAATCGAAAACCATCGAAAACAATCGAAAACCATCGAAATCAATCGAAAACAATCGAAAACAATCGAAAACCAGCGAAAACAATCGAGAACAATCTAAAACAATCGAAATCCATAGAAAACAATCGAAAACAATCGAAAACAATCGAAAACCATCGAAAGCAATCGAAAACAATCGAAAACCATCGAAAACAATCGAAAACCATCGAAAACAATCGAAAACAATCGAAAACCATCGAAAACAATCGAAAACAATGGAAAACAATCGAAAACCATCGAAAACAATCGAAAACAATCGAAAACCATCGAAAACAATCGAAAACAATCGGAAACAATCGAAAAGAATCTAAAACCATCGAAAACAATCGAAAACAATCGAACACCATCGAAAACAATCGAAAACAATCGAAAACAATCGAAAACAACCGAAAACCATCGAAAACAATCGAAAACAATCGAAAACCATCGAAAACAATCGAAAACAATCGAATACAATCGAAAACAATCGAAAACAATCGAAAACCAGAGAAAACAATCGAAAACAATCGAAAACAATCGAAAAACATCGAAAACAATCGAAAATAATCGAAAACCATAGAAAACAATCGAAATCAATCGAAAACAATCGAAAACCATCGAAAACAATCGAAAACCATCGAAATCAATCGAAAACAATCGAAAACAATCGAAAACCATCGAAAACAATCAAGAACAATCTAAAACAATCGAAATCCATAGAAAACAATCGAAAACAATCGAAAACAATCGAAAACCATCGAAAGCAATCGAAAACAATCGAAAACCATCGAAAACAATCGAAAACCATCGAAAACAATCGAAAACAATCGAAAACCATCGAAAACCATCGAAAACAATCGAAAACAATCGAAACAATCGAAAACAATCCAAAACCATCGAAAACAATCGAAAACAATCGAAAAGAATCGAAAACCATCGAAAACAATCGAAAACAATCGAACACCATCGAAAACAATCGAAAAACATCGAAAACCATCGAAAACAATCGAAAAACATCGAAAACCATCGAAAACAATCGAAAACAATCGAAACAATCGAAAACAATCCAAAACCATCGAAAACAATCGAAAACAATCGAAAAGAATCGAAAACCATCGAAAACAATCGAAAACATTCGAACACCATCGAAAACAATCGAAAAACATCGAAAACCATCGAAAACAATCGAAAACCATCGAAAACCATCGAAAGCAATCGAAAACAATCGAAAACCATCGAAAACAATCGAAAACAATCGAAAACAATCGAAAACCAGAGAAAACAATCGAAAACAATCGAAAACAATCGAAAAACATCGAAAACAATCGAAAACAATCGAAAACAATCTAAAACAATCGAAATCCATAGAAAACAATCGAAAACAATCGAAAACCACCGAAAAAAATCGAAAACCATCGAAAACAATCGAAAACAATCGAAAACAATCGAAAACCAGAGAAAACAATCGAAAACAATCGAAAACAATCGAAAAACATCGAAAACAATCGAAAACAATCGAAAACAATCTGAAACAATCGAAATCCATAGAAAACAGTCGAAAACAATCGAAAACAATCGAAAACAATCGAAAACCATCGAAAACAATCGAAAAACATCGAAAACCATCGAAAACAATCGAAAACAATCGAAAACAATCGAAAACACTCGAAAACCATCGAAAACAATCGAAAACAATCGAAAACAATCGAATACAATCGAAAACCATAGAAAACAATCGAAATCAATCGAAAACAATCGAAAACCATCGAAAACAATCGAAAACCATCGAAATCAATCGAAAACAATCGAAAACAATCGAAAACCAGCGAAAACAATCGAGAACAATCTAAAACAATCGAAATCCATAGAAAACAATCGAAAACAATCGAAAACAATCGAAAACCATCGAAAGCAATCGAAAACAATCGAAAACCATCGAAAACAACCGAAAACCATCGAAAACAATCGAAAACAATCGAAAACCATCGAAAACAATCGAAAACAATCGAATACAATCGAAAACAATCGAAAACAATCGAAAACCAGAGAAAACAATCGAAAACAATCGAAAACAATCGAAAAACATCGAAAACAATCGAAAATAATCGAAAACCATAGAAAACAATCGAAATCAATCGAAAACAATCGAAAACCATCGAAAACAATCGAAAACCATCGAAATCAATCGAAAACAATCGAAAACAATCGAAAACCATCGAAAACAATCAAGAACAATCTAAAACAATCGAAATCCATAGAAAACAATCGAAAACAATCGAAAACAATCGAAAACCATCGAAAGCAATCGAAAACAATCGAAAACCATCGAAAACAATCGAAAACCATCGAAAACAATCGAAAACAATCGAAAACCATCGAAAACCATCGAAAACAATCGAAAACAATCGAAACAATCGAAAACAATCCAAAACCATCGAAAACAATCGAAAACAATCGAAAAGAATCGAAAACCATCGAAAACAATCGAAAACAATCGAACACCATCGAAAACAATCGAAAAACATCGAAAACCATCGAAAACAATCGAAAAACATCGAAAACCATCGAAAACAATCGAAAACAATCGAAACAATCGAAAACAATCCAAAACCATCGAAAACAATCGAAAACAATCGAAAAGAATCGAAAACCATCGAAAACAATCGAAAACAATCGAACACCATCGAAAACAATCGAAAAACATCGAAAACCATCGAAAACAATCGAAAACCATCGAAAACCATCGAAAGCAATCGAAAACAATCGAAAACCATCGAAAACAATCGAAAACAATCGAAAACAATCGAAAACCAGAGAAAACAATCGAAAACAATCGAAAACAATCGAAAAACATCGAAAACAATCGAAAACAATCGAAAACAATCTAAAACAATCGAAATCCATAGAAAACAATCGAAAACAATCGAAAACCACCGAAAAAAATCGAAAACCATCGAAAACAATCGAAAACAATCGAAAACAATCGAAAACCAGAGAAAACAATCGAAAACAATCGAAAACAATCGAAAAACATCGAAAACAATCGAAAACAATCGAAAACAATCTGAAACAATCGAAATCCATAGAAAACAGTCGAAAACAATCGAAAACAATCGAAAACAATCGAAAACCATCGAAAACAATCGAAAAACATCGAAAACCATCGAAAACAATCGAAAACAATCGAAAACAATCGAAAACACTCGAAAACCATCGAAAACAATCGAAAACAATCGAAAACAATCGAATACAATCGAAAACCATAGAAAACAATCGAAATCAATCGAAAACAATCGAAAACCATCGAAAACAATCGAAAACCATCGAAATCAATCGAAAACAATCGAAAACAATCGAAAACCAGAGAAAACAATCGAAAACAATCGAAAACAATCGAAAAACATCGAAAACAATCGAAAACAATCGAAAACAATCTAAAACAATCGAAATCCATAGAAAACAATCGAAAACAATCGAAAACCACCGAAAAAAATCGAAAACCATCGAAAACAATCGAAAACAATCGAAAACAATCGAAAACCAGAGAAAACAATCGAAAACAATCGAAAACAATCGAAAAACATCGAAAACAATCGAAAACAATCGAAAACAATCTGAAACAATCGAAATCCATAGAAAACAGTCGAAAACAATCGAAAACAATCGAAAACAATCGAAAACCATCGAAAACAATCGAAAAACATCGAAAACCATCGAAAACCATCGAAAACAATCGAAAACAATCGAAAACAATCGAAAACACTCGAAAACCATCGAAAACAATCGAAAACAATCGAAAACAATCGAATACAATCGAAAACCATAGAAAACAATCGAAATCAATCGAAAACAATCGAAAACAATCGAAAACAATCGAAAACCATCGAAAGCAATCGAAAACAATCGAAAACCATCGAAAACAACCGAAAACCATCGAAAACAATCGAAAACAATCGAAAACCATCGAAAACAATCGAAAACAATCGAATACAATCGAAAACAATCGAAAACAATCGAAAACCAGAGAAAACAATCGAAAACAATCGAAAACAATCGAAAAACATCGAAAACAATCGAAAATAATCGAAAACCATAGAAAACAATCGAAATCAATCGAAAACAATCGAAAACCATCGAAAACAATCGAAAACCATCGAAATCAATCGAAAACAATCGAAAACAATCGAAAACCATCGAAAACAATCAAGAACAATCTAAAACAATCGAAATCCATAGGAAACAATCGAAAACAATCGAAAACAATCGAAAACCATCGAAAGCAATCGAAAACAATCGAAAACCATCGAAAACAATCGAAAACCATCGAAAACAATCGAAAACAATCGAAAACCATCGAAAACCATCGAAAACAATCGAAAACAATCGAAACAATCGAAAACAATCCAAAACCATCGAAAACAATCGAAAACAATCGAAAAGAATCGAAAACCATCGAAAACAATCGAAAACAATCGAACACCATCGAAAACAATCGAAAAACATCGAAAACCATCGAAAACAATCGAAAAACATCGAAAACCATCGAAAACAATCGAAAACAATCGAAACAATCGAAAACAATCCAAAACCATCGAAAACAATCGAAAACAATCGAAAAGAATCGAAAACCATCGAAAACAATCGAAAACAATCGAACACCATCGAAAACAATCGAAAAACATCGAAAACCATCGAAAACAATCGAAAACCATCGAAAACCATCGAAAGCAATCGAAAACAATCGAAAACCATCGAAAACAATCGAAAACAATCGAAAACAATCGAAAACCAGAGAAAACAATCGAAAACAATCGAAAACAATCGAAAAACATCGAAAACAATCGAAAACAATCGAAAACAATCTAAAACAATCGAAATCCATAGAAAACAATCGAAAACAATCGAAAACCACCGAAAAAAATCGAAAACCATCGAAAACAATCGAAAACAATCGAAAACCATCGAAAACCATCGAAAACAATCGAAAACAATCGATAACAATCGAAAACAATGGAAAACAATCGAAAACCATCGAAAACAATCGAAAACAATCGAAAACCATCGAAAACAATCGAAAACAATCGGAAACAACCGAAAAGAATCGAAAACCATCGAAAACATTCGAAAACAATCGAAAACAATCGAAAACCATCGAAAACAAACGAAAACAATCGAAAACAATCGAAAACCATCGAAAACAATCGAAAACCATCGAAAACCATCGAAAACAATCGAAAACAATCGAAAACAATCGAAAACAATCGAAAACCATCGAAAACAATCGAAAACAATCGAAAACAATCGAAAACCATCGAAAACAATCGAAAACAATCGAAAACAATCGAAAACCATCGAAAACAAACGAAAACAATCAAAAACAATCGAAAACCATCGAAAAATATCGAAAACAATCGAAAACAATCGAAAACAATCGAAAACCATCGAAAACAATCGAAAACAATCGAAAACCATCGAGAACAATCGAAAACCATCGAAAACAATCGAAAACCATCGAAAACAATCGAAAACAATCGAAAACCATCGAAAACAATCGAAAACAATCGAAAACAATCGAAAACCATCGAAATCAATGAAAACCATCGAAAACCATCGAAAACAATCGAAAACAATCGAAAACAATCGAAAACAATCGAAAACAATCGAAAACCATCGAAAACATTCGAAAACGATCGTAAACAATCGAAAACAATCGAAAACCATCGAAAACAATCGAAAACAATCGAAAATAATCGAAAACAATCGAAAAAAATCGAAAACCATCGAAAACATTTGAAAAAAATCGAAAACCATCGAAAACAATCGAAAACAATCGAAAACAATCGAAAACAATCGAAAACAATCTAAAACAATCGAAATCCATCGAAAACAATCGAAAACCATCGAAAACAATCGAAAACAATCGAAAACAATCGAAAACCATCGAAAACAATCGAAAACCATCGAAAACCATCGAAAACAATCGAAAACAATCGAAAACAATCAAAAACCATCAAAAACAATCGAAAACAATCGAAAACAATCGAAAACCATCGAAAACAATCGAAAACAATCGAAAACCATCGAAAACATTCGAAAACCATCGAAAACAATCGAAAACAATCGAAAACAATCGAAAACAATCGAAAACCATCGAAAACAATCGAAAACAATCGAAAACAATCGAAAACATTCGAAAACCATCGAAAACAATCGAAAACAATCGAAAACAATCGAAAACCATCGAAAACAATCGAAAACAATCGAAAACCATCGAAAACAATCGAAAACAATCGAAAACAATCGAAAACAATCGAAAACAATCGAAAACAATCGAAAACCATCGAAAACAATCGAAAACAATCGAAAACCATCGAAAACAATCGAAAACAATCGAAAACAATCGAAAACCATCGAAAACAATCGAAAACAATCGATAACAATCGAAAACAATGTAAAACAATCGAAAACCATCGAAAACAATCGAAAACAATCGAAAACCATCGAAAACAATCGAAAACAATCGGAAACAATCGAAAAGAATCGAAAACCATCGAAAACAATCGAAAACCATCGAAAACAATCGAAAACCATCGAAAACAATCGAAAACAATCGAACACCATCGAAAACAATCGAAAACCATCGAAAACAATCGAAAACCATCGAAAACAATCGAAAACAATCGAAAACAATCGAAAAAAATCGAAAACAATTGAAAACAATCGAAAACAATCGGAAACAATCGAAAACCATCGAAAACAATCGAAAACAATCGAAAACAATCGAAAACAATCGAAAACAATCGAAATCCATCGAAAACAATCGAAAATAATCGAAAACCACGGAAAACAATCGAAAACCATCGAAAACAATCGAAAACAATCGAAAACCATCGAAAACAATCGAAAACAATCGAAAAACATCGAAAACAATCGAAAACAATCGAAAACAATCGAAAAACATCGAAAACCATCGAAAACAATCGAAAAACATCGAAAACCATCGAAAACAATCGAAAACAATCGAAACAATCGAAAACAATCCAAAACCATCGAAAACAATCGAAAACAATCGAATACAATCGAAAACAATCGAAAACCATAGAAAACAATCGAAAACAATCGAAAACAATCGAAAACCATCGAAAATAATCGAAAACCACGGAAAACAATCGAAAACCATCGAAAACAATCGAAAACAATCGAAAACCATCGAAAACAATCGAAAACAATCGAAAACCATCGAAAACAATCGAAAACAATCGAAAACAATCGAAAACAATCGAAAAACATCGAAAACATTCGAAAACCATCGAAAACAATCGAAAACAATCGAAAACCATCGAAAACATTCGAAAACCATCGAAAACAATCGAAAACAATCGAAAACAATCGAAAACAATCGAAAACAATCGAAAACCAACGAAAACAATCGAAAACCATCGAAAACAATCGAAAACAATCGAAAACAATCGAAAACAATCGAAATCCATCGAAAACAATCGAAAATAATCGAAAACCACGGAAAACAATCGAAAACCATCGAAAACAATCGAAAACAATCGAAAACCATCGAAAACAATCGAAAACAATCGAAAACCATGGAAAACAATCGAAAACAATCGAAAACAATCGAAAACCATCGAAAACAATCGAAAACAATCGAAAACAATCGAAATCCATCGAAAACAATCGAAAATAATCGAAAACCACGGAAAACAATCGAAAACCATCGAAAACAATCGAAAACAATCGAAAACCATCGAAAACAATCGAAAACAATCGAAAACAATCGAAAACCATCGAAAACAATCGAAAACCATCGAAAACAATCGAAAACAATCGAAAACAATCGAAAACAATCGAAAACAATCGAAATCCATCGAAAACAATCGAAAAAAATCGAAAACCACGGAAAACAATCGAAAAGAATCGAAAACCATCGAAAACAATCGAAAACAATCGAACACCATCGAAAACAATCGAAAAACATCGAAAACCATCGAAAACAATCGAAAAACATCGAAAACCATCGAAAACAATCGAAAACAATCGAAACAATCAAAAACAATCCAAAACCATCGAAAACAATCGAAAACAATCGAAAACAATCGAAAACAATCGAAAACCATAGAAAACAATCGAAAACAATCGAAAACAATCGAAAACCATCGAAAACAATCGAAAACCATCGAAAACAATCGAAAACAATCGAAAACAATCGAAAAAAATCGAAAACAATTGAAAACAATCGAAAACAATCGGAAACAATCGAAAACCATCGAAAACAATCGAAAACCATCGAAAACAAACGAAAACAATCGAAAACAATCGAAAACCATCGAAAACAATCGAAAACCATCGAAAACAATCGAAAACCATCGAAAACAATCGAAAACAATCGAAAACAATCGAAAACAATCGAAAACAATCGAAAACAATCGAAACAATCGAAAACAATCGAAAACAATCGAAAACAATCGAAAACAATCGAAAACAATCGAAAACAATCGAAAACCATCGAAAACAATCGAAAACAAACGAAAACAATCGAAAACAATCGAAAACCATCGAAAACAATCGAAAACCATCGAAAACAATCGAAAATAATCGAAAACCACGGAAAACAATCGAAAACCATCGAAAACAATCGAAAACAATCGAAAACCATCGAAAACAATCGAAAACAATCGAAAACCATCGAAAACAATCGAAAACAATCGAAAACCATCGAAAACAATCGAAAACAATCGAAAACCATCGAAAACAATCGAAAACAATCGAAAACCATCGAAAACAATCGAAAACAATCGAAAACAATCGAAAACAATCGAAAACCATCGAAAACCATCGAAAACAATCGAAAACAATCGAAAACAATCGAAAACCATCGAAAACAATCGAAAACCATCGAAAACAATCGAAAACAATCGAAAACAATCGAAAACCATCGAAAACAATCGAAAACCATCGAAAACCATCGAAAACAATCGAAAACAATCGAAAACAATCAAAAACCATCAAAAACAATCGAAAACAATCGAAAACAATCGAAAACCATCGAAAACAATCGAAAACAATCGAAAACCATCGAAAACATTCGAAAACCATCGAAAACAATCGAAAACAATCGAAAACAATCGAAAACAATCGAAAACCATCGAAAACAATCGAAAACAATCGAAAACAATCGAAAACATTCGAAAACCATCGAAAACAATCGAAAACAATCGAAAACAATCGAAAACCATCGAAAACAATCGAAAACAATCGAAAACCATCGAAAACAATCGAAATCCATCGAAAACAATCGAAAATAATCGAAAACCCCGGAAAACAATCGAAAACCATCGAAAACAATCGAAAACAATCGAAAACCATCGAAAACAATCGAAAACAATCGAAAACAATCGAAAACAATCGAAAACCATCGAAAACATTCGAAAACCATCGAAAACAATTGTTACGAGCCGGGGCTGCGGCAACGCGAGAGGCCGGTGAGAAGGGTATTTCCCAAGGAATACGGTTTATGAGTTTGTTAGTTAGGTGCGCGGACGAACCTGATGCGAAATCAGGGAGCCGCTAGGATTGTTGACGGCGAGGACGAACCCGATGCGAAATCAGGGAGCCTCTAGGAATGGAGTCACACGCGGACGAACCTGATGCGAAATCAGGGAGCCGCAGGAGGGTGAAACGTCGTGAACGAACCCGATGCGAAATCGGGGAGTCACTAGGATAGAGTTCACAGACGAACCTGGTGCGAAACCAGGGAGCTGTTAGGAGGTTGGATTATTCACAGACGAACCTGGTGCGAAACCAGGGAGCTGTTCGGAAGTTGGTAGATTTACAGACGAACCTGATGCGAAATCAGGGAGCTGTAGGATACGGACGAACCTGATGCGAAATCAGGGAGCCGTAGGAGGGTAAGGTTTCGTGGACGAACCCGATGCGAAATCGGGGAGCCACTGGGTTGGAGAAGATGCTTTGTTTTGGTTGAAGGGTTGCGAACGAACCTGATGCTTGATCAGGGAGTCGCGGGAAATGTTAATAATGCCTCGTAACTATTAATTTATGTTTGATACAACTCGAGCGGTAAAGCTGTATCAGTGGGTGAGTGCTACTAATATTATAAGGATCGCTGGGTGAAAGATGGGTTTAACGAATCTACTCGATTTATACGTGAACACCATTCATATATTGAATAATCAAGTATGATACAAATGTAAGTGTCGCGATGAAATAATAAATAGTGTAGTTAATTACCACTAGTTGCACGGTGTTGACGCACTGGCGATGCGGGGACGTACGAGTGGCTATTTCAAAAGTGCCAAATAGAATATAAACCGAACTCGCGGATTCTATGAGGTTAACTATGATCCTGACGGAGACTTTAGCTTGATCTTTAACCAACTCTGTACGAGCGTGACACGACGTGACTCTACGCGTGACTCTATAGCTTTTAACCAACGAGGGTAGAAACCAAAGGGTTTATATAGTCCCAAAAATGAGTGGGGATTCATTAGGAGTTTCCATATAAGGAAATTCTTCGGGGTCGTCGTCGTGTCATTCCCGTTCCCATGGTCGTGATCCAGATGGTCGAGATCATGACCCCCCTTAGTGGTGTATGATAAGCAAAAGGATTTTAGGGCGTTTTCCCTTCTCAGAAGCGAGCTCGAAAGTGGTTGAGAGTGGTGTATGGGAAGATTCCACATACGTAACATCTCCCCCCTTAGACAAAACATCGCGATTTTCGTGATGCTTTTCAAAAGAAAGAAAAACGCCCCACAAATCCTTTTATAAGCAAAAGTGTAGAAGAGAATTGTCGGGTGTAGTGTAGTGTATTTAGTGTACTTATCGCTAGGTGTTGCGGGTGTAAGAATTTAGTGGTCGCTGGGCACCACGTAGCCCATCTCCAGCCCGTGGTCGGCGACGTCTAGTGGAGGTTGTCCGGGTAGCCGGTCCAGCGTCAGCGTTGTAGCGATGCCATCCTTCTGTTCCTCATCAGCATCTCCATGCTGGTTGTTGTTTGCAGGGGCGGCGATTAGAAGGTGTTTAGTACCCCTCAGGTAGACCCAAAAATGCTTGCCAGGGTATGTCTCGGGAGCAGGGTGATCAGGACCACATTTGGGCAGACGGTCGGCTTACCGTTTTGCCGTGGACGAAATATAAGCGTGTTTTAATTTGTCCTGATGCTTTCTAATTAACTTATGGCGTGTTTGTAATACTACGTTGTTCAGGTCCATCACGTCTACTATTTGGTACGGTCCAATGTAATGTGGATCAAATTTACTGGTGCGTGGTTCCTTGAGTACGTAAACAAAATTGCCTACGTTAAAAGTTGCTGGTTTTGCGCGAGCGTCATAATAGCCTTTTGAGCGGATTTTTGCTTTATTTAGATTATCAGAAGCTATATTGCGAATATTAGTCATATGCGTTATCAATTCTATTAAATAGTCTCCATACGACTTTAGTTTTTCACCGGTTGGAAAAGAGCTTGGTTCTCGAGCTGGCTTTCCAAAGATTAATTCGTAGGGGGTGAAATTTGTTGCTTCATGTGCGGATGTGTTGTAAGAGAACATTGCGAACGGTATTAATAAATCCCAGTCTTCATAATTATCCATGTAATGCTTCAGGTATTCGGTGAGGACGATGTGACTTCGTTCTAGAGATCCATTGGTTTGTGGTCTATATCCCGAGGTGGTGATCTGCTTGATTTTAAATATTTCAGAGAGATTGGTCATAAGTGTTCCGATGAAGCTAGTTCCCTTGTCTGTTAGTATTGCGCGAGGTGTACCGTAAATTGCGATGAAATGTCTAGCGAAAGCATCTGCAATTGTAGCAGCTCGAATGTTAGGTATTGCTATGGCCACGCAATATTTTGTTAAGTTATCTTGAATGGTGAGAATGTGTCTGTTCCCACTGGGTGTAATTGGTAAAGGTCCTACTGTATCCAAGGCAATTTTGTCAAAGGCTCCTATAGGTGTGTCGGTGATTAACATCGGCTGACGAGTTTTCGCTCGAACTAATTTTTGTTCTTGACAGCTTTGGCATCTTCGGACGTAGTCTTGAATGTCGTTGCGCATTTGTGGCCAATGGAATTTTGAACGAATGCGTTTGTATGTCTTCGTTACTCCTTTATGTCCTCCAATTAAACTGTCGTGAGCTTCGCTGATGATGTGCTGTCTGTCTTCTTCGGATGGTGTTTTGATGGTACAGTTGCATAAAGTAATCTGTAGGCCGGTTCCTAGGAAAACCTCTTCCAAAATCTTGACGAATTCGTTAGATTGTATTTTGTGAAGGTCCCCTGTGGCGGAAATTCGGAATGATTTAATCTGGTTTTCATCCAGGGCGTGTCGAAGAGTTTTCAATCCGTTGAGCACATCTACTCTTTTAATATTATCAAAGAAGTTTTCTGCGATTATTATACTGAAGGTTTTAAATAATCCATTGTTCGTAGTTATCACGTGTCCCTTTTTTGGTTGTTCTGCTAGGAGATTTGGTTTATTAATTATCTCAGTGTCTAGCAGTAATTTTCCAACGGGGTTTACTAAATTGCAGTCGGCAGAGATGAAGTGTACGTAATGTCCTTCTTCGGCGGTAAAGGTATTTGAAGAAACAATAATTTTATGTGGTTGGTCTAATGGGATCTCTTCCAAATCGTCAAGGTCGTTTGAATCCTCGATTTCAGTAGTGAAGAAAGGGTAAGGGTCAAGCGTGTGGTCAAAGACCCTAGGTTGAGTTGACCTGCTATCAGGTGGTTGTCCTACACTTGCTTCGGTCGTAGTTCCTGCAGGTAGCTGATTTATTGAGGGTTGTAAAGGTTCTTCCATGACTTCCGATGGTATTTGCGGTGTACTGAGTAAATCTAATTGAATATTTCTTGCATTTTCTATTACAGTATTTTCGAGCGGCTCCTCAAAGGATATCAGATTGTCAAAGACACTTTGGTCCTTATCTAAAGGTACGATTTGTGTGGAATTTGCTGCGGGCGAAAAACTGTTTATGGTTTCCTGGCGTTCATCTGGCATGGTTACCTCTTGAGATAAGCTGGGAAAAGATCGGTTCTTGTGTATTATTGGAGAATGTTGGACGTTCCCACGTGAGGTTTCTTCTATTTCATCTGAGCTGCTGCTTGTCTCTCGGAACTTGGGTCGGTTTTCTCTATCTCGTCGTAACTGTCGTATGCGGTGTCCGATTGTTTCGATGTTGGCGTCTGTTTTCGGTATCTGGACTTTGAAGTCGGGATCCTGGAGCTCTCGTGGAATAAGTGGTAGGCAGGCAGACGTGGGATTGCGCGATAATGCGTCTGCGTTCTTATTCATTTTTCCGGATTTATGGACAACCTGGTACTCATACTCTAAAAGTCGGAGCTTCCACTTCATAAGTCTAGAAGTTGGGTCCTTGACGGAATGTAACCAGACAAGTGGTCTGTGATCTGTAACGAGGGTGAATGGGGTTCCGTAGATGTAGGGCCTGAAGTATCTTACGGCGTAAACCATAGCTAAACATTCCTTTTCCGTAGCCGAATAATTCTTCTCAGGTTTATTTAGGCTGCGGGAGGCGTAAGCAATCGGCAGGTCGTTTCCTATCTCCCCTTGGCTAAGTACAGCTCCAATAGCGTAATCAGATGCATCTGTTGTTACAATGAAAGGTTTACTGAAATCAGGGTATTGCAATATGGGCTGTTGACAAAGTTCGTTACGTAATTGCTTAAAACTCTGGTCTTGTTCTTCTGTCCATTTGAATTTCATGCCTTTTCCTAATAAGTTAATTAATGGTTTTGCTTTCGTGGTGAAATTAGGTACGAATCTTCGGTAATATCCAACAAGTCCCAAGAATTGTTGAATGTTCTTCTGCGTTGTGGGTGTGGGAAAATCATGAACAGCTTTTAATTTCCTAGGGTCAGGTCTTACTCCTTCCTTTGAAATAATGTGTCCAAGATATGCAACTTCCTTTCGCAGGAATTGGCATTTGTTGGTCTGGAGGGTTAATCCATGTTCTCGAAGGCGGTTTAACAACTTTTTAACTTTGATATTATGTTCCTGTAACGATGATGCGTAGATCACTATGTCGTCCAAGTAAACAAAGAGGTCTGTTCCTTGAAGTCCAGTGAGTGCTTGATCCATCAGGCGTTGAAAGGTGGGTGGTGCATTCTTTAATCCGAAAGGCATTCGAGAGAATTCGTAATGTCCATTTGGAGTGGTAAATGCTGTTTTTGCTTTATCTTTCGGATCCATCTCTATTTGATGAAATCCACTAGCGAGATCAAAGACTGAAAAATATTTAGCTCCTCCTAATCGATCTAAAATCTCGGTGATTTGAGGTAAAGGATATTTATCAGAAATTGTTACTTCGTTGAGACCGCGGAAATCTATTACCAATCGCCAACGTTTTACTCCGTTTTCATCTTCTTTCTTCGGTACGATCCATAAAGGTGAATTATATGGAGATTTGGAAGGTGTAATTATACCATTTGATAATAAAGCGCTGATTTGTTTTTGAATCTCCTTTTGATGAATGAGCGGATAGCGATATTGTCTCGTATTGATTGGAATATCGTTGGATGTATGGATTGAATGTTTAAAGTCGCGGGCCTTCCCAAGTTTATTTCCAGGAAGATAAAATCGGTCGGGAAAATCTCTAACTAAATTAGTAACGAAATCTAGTTCCTCCTTGTTCAAATGTTTAGTGTTTAAGGCTTCTAGAATTTTTTGTATTCTATCTTCGTGTGTTTTAAATTTTGACGGGTGTTCCGCAGCTGGGTAAAAATCCTCGTCTGATGAACCGAAGATATCAAACGGTTCCAATGTTTGTGGTTCTATCTCTACGTCTAGGGGTACATCGCTGGTATTTGTTGCCATAACGTAGCACTTCCCTTTACTGTTCCTTACTACTGCTTCCCCTATGTAAAGATGTTCGAGGGTCTTGATACGCGGTAAATATCCTTCCTTAATTCTCGGGTTTGTTATTGTTATAGCAATCTGTTGCGACGTCCTAGGTTCGATACGATGTTTGGTCGACGTCGGTAGTTCTTCCGTTTGAGGTAGGTCTTGATAATTTGAAAAACGTAGAGGTCGGGTTGGTTTGTTTTTTAACACCAAAGTCCCGTGATAATAGGAAATTTCGGCTTCCTCCTGTTTTAAAAATGGGCTTCCTATAAGTCCATCTGCTTCTATTGCAAGCTCTTTTACCACATAGAAAAGTGCGGGAGCTTCGTGAATATGAAGAATTGTTGTTCCTAAAGTATGAATTGGACTAGCGGTAATTCCGGTTAGCTCGATTTCTTCCCGAGAGTTTATCGCGGCTTTTTCTCCCAGGGCGTTAATGACTACTAAATTAACGGATGCTCCACCATCGATTAAGAATTCTCCCGTTCCTGACTCCAGTTCTGGAACCTTGATGTTGATGCGTGGGGCAGGTGCTTCCTTGATGAGGGTTCCTCTTCGAAGCGGACTGTCCTTTGGCGAGCTTCTTTGTTTCCGCTCATCGTTTCGCCTATACGTTGAGCGCGATTGAAGTTTAAAGACTTGTTAGATTCGACAGACGAATCTCGCGAGTCTCGTTGATATCTCGGACTACGCGGATGTTTCCTACAGGATTTTCCGTCATGTCCGGTTATACCGCAATTCCAGCAATACAAACTTGGCTTGCGATCTTTATCGTAATTTTTTAGAATGGAATATTGTTTTTCTCTATCATCTGGATACGATGAGTCGGAGCGATAAGAAGGGGATTTCGAGGGGCTCCGGTGACGCAAGGTCCAGGCCGTCGTGCGTGTCCGTCCTTCTCGTTCCTCTTCAAAACCAGATGTTCTTGTAGACCGATCCCTGTTTTGGTCGTATCTACTCGGAGAAAGGGGGTACGACACTTCACGGTCGTGGTGGCGAGAATCTTCAGTGTAATGGTCTCGACGAGACCACCTGGAGGGTGATTCATTACGCGGTGACTGTCGCCGATTCCTTAATCTTCTATCTATCTGTAGCACGGCGTCGTAAGCTTGTTCAAGCGTTTTGATGTCTTGAGTTTGAGCCGACACTTTCCAGGAAATTCGATCCGGTAAACCATCGATGAAGTTTTCTTTAACGTCCTTTTCCATTTCTTTGACGAAATCTTCAGCATGATCCAGATACCTTTCCCGAATAGCTCCGCGCGCACAATAAACTAGATGACTTGTTCTGTCGACGTATTGTCGCAGACTTTCTCCTTCGCGAATATGTAGTTTCGCGATTTCTACTTGGAAGTATGACAAACTTCTTCCCGGCGCGAATCTCTTTTTTAGATGTTGTACCAAGGCCTTAACAGAGTTGAATTTGTGCTCTAACGTGCACCTGCGTGCGGGACCGATCAGTTTCGTTAATATTATAGCAAGATACTCAGCTTCCGTACCCTCAGGAATCAAAGTTAACCCGTCTTCCACGTTTTGTGCAAAGCGCGTCAGAGATGGACTTTCACCGTCGAAGGTTGGAATTGACATAGTAATGTTTTGTATACATGTCCGTTGTGTCAAGAGTGACATTGAGTTTGCAACTGAAACTGTCAGGTTCATAATGTCGTTAGAAGAGACGTTAGCCGGTGCGTTCGTCATTTTCAAAAATTACTAGGTGACCTGACTAGAGAAAACTAGTATATTGTCGATAATAAATTACGAGTGATTTTAACGTATTTAAAAACCCAAAATTTAGACAGCGATTCTAATGCAGTAGCATCCCACCGCTGTCACCAGTTCTGTTACGAGCCGGGGCTGCGGCAACGCGAGAGGCCGGTGAGAAGGGTATTTCCCAAGGAATACGGTTTATGAGTTTGTTAGTTAGGTGCGCGGACGAACCTGATGCGAAATCAGGGAGCCGCTAGGATTGTTGACGGCGAGGACGAACCCGATGCGAAATCAGGGAGCCTCTAGGAATGGAGTCACACGCGGACGAACCTGATGCGAAATCAGGGAGCCGCAGGAGGGTGAAACGTCGTGAACGAACCCGATGCGAAATCGGGGAGTCACTAGGATAGAGTTCACAGACGAACCTGGTGCGAAACCAGGGAGCTGTTAGGAGGTTGGATTATTCACAGACGAACCTGGTGCGAAACCAGGGAGCTGTTCGGAAGTTGGTAGATTTACAGACGAACCTGATGCGAAATCAGGGAGCTGTAGGATACGGACGAACCTGATGCGAAATCAGGGAGCCGTAGGAGGGTAAGGTTTCGTGGACGAACCCGATGCGAAATCGGGGAGCCACTGGGTTGGAGAAGATGCTTTGTTTTGGTTGAAGGGTTGCGAACGAACCTGATGCTTGATCAGGGAGTCGCGGGAAATGTTAATAATGCCTCGTAACTATTAATTTATGTTTGATACAACTCGAGCGGTAAAGCTGTATCAGTGGGTGAGTGCTACTAATATTATAAGGATCGCTGGGTGAAAGATGGGTTTAACGAATCTACTCGATTTATACGTGAACACCATTCATATATTGAATAATCAAGTATGATACAAATGTAAGTGTCGCGATGAAATAATAAATAGTGTAGTTAATTACCACTAGTTGCACGGTGTTGACGCACTGGCGATGCGGGGACGTACGAGTGGCTATTTCAAAAGTGCCAAATAGAATATAAACCGAACTCGCGGATTCTATGAGGTTAACTATGATCCTGACGGAGACTTTAGCTTGATCTTTAACCAACTCTGTACGAGCGTGACACGACGTGACTCTACGCGTGACTCTATAGCTTTTAACCAACGAGGGTAGAAACCAAAGGGTTTATATAGTCCCAAAAATGAGTGGGGATTCATTAGGAGTTTCCATATAAGGAAATTCTTCGGGGTCGTCGTCGTGTCATTCCCGTTCCCATGGTCGTGATCCAGATGGTCGAGATCATGACCCCCCTTAGTGGTGTATGATAAGCAAAAGGATTTTAGGGCGTTTTCCCTTCTCAGAAGCGAGCTCGAAAGTGGTTGAGAGTGGTGTATGGGAAGATTCCACATACGTAACACAATCGAAAACAATCGAAAACCATCGAAAACATTCGAAAACCATCGAAAACAATCGAAAACAATCGAAAACAATCGAAAACAATCGAAAACCATCGAAAACAATCGAAAACCATCGAAAACAATCGAAAACAATCGAAAACAATCGAAAACAATCGAAAACAATCGAAAACCATCGAAAACAATCGAAAACCATCGAAAACAATCGAAAACAATCGAAAACAATCGAAAACAATCGAAAACATTCGAAAACAATCGAAAACCATCGAAAACAATCGAAAACAATTGAAAACAATCGAAAACCATCGAACACAATCGAAAACAATCGATAACAATCGAAAACAATGGAAAACCATCGAAAACCATCGAAAACAATCGAAAACAATCGAAAACCATCGAAAACAATCGAAAACAATCGAAAACAATCGAAATCCATCGAAAACAATCGAAAATAATCGAAAACCACGGAAAACAATCGAAAACCATCGAAAACAATCGAAAAACATCGAAAACCATCGAAAACAATCGAAAACAATCGAAACAATCGAAAACAATCCAAAACCATCGAAAACAATCGAAAACAATCGAAAACAATCGAAAACAATCGAAAACAATCGAAAACAATCGAAAACAATCGAAAACCATAGAAAACAATCGAAAACAATCGAAAACAATCGAAAACCATCGAAAACAATCGAAAACCATCGAAAACAATCGAAAACAATCGAAAACAATCGAAAACAATCGAAAACCATCGAAAACTATCGAAAACAAACGAAAACAATCGAAAACAATCGAAAACAATCGAAAACAATCGAAAACAATCGAAAACAATCGAAAACAATCGAAAACCATCGATAACAATCGAAAATAATCGAAAACCACGGAAAACAATCGAAAACCATCGAAAACAATCGAAAACAATCGAAAACCATCGAAAACAATCGAAAACAAACGAAAACCATCGAAAACAATCGAAAACCATCGAAAACAATCGAAAACAATCGAAAACCATCGAAAACAATCGAAAACAATCGAAAACAATCGAAAACAATCGAAAACAATCGTAAACAATCGAAAACCATCGAAAACAATCGAAAACAATCGAAAACAATCGAAAACAATCGAAAACCATCGAAAACAATCGAAAACCATCGAAAACAATCGAAAACAATCGAAAACAATCGAAAACAATCGAAAACAATCGAAAACCATCGAAAACCATCGAAAACAATCGAAAACAATCGAAAACAATCGAAAACAATCGAAAACCATCGAAAACAATCGAAAACAATCGAAAACAATCGAAAACAATCGAAAACAATCGAAAACCATCGAAAACAATCGAAAACAATCGAAAACAATCGAAAACCATCGAAAACAATCGAAAACAATCGAAAACAATCGAAAACAATCGAAAACAATCGAAATCCATCGAAAACAATCGAAAATAATCGAAAACAATCGAAAACAATCGAAAACAATCGAAAACAATCGAAAACAATCGAAAACAATCGAAAACAATCGAAAACAATCGAAAACCATCGAAAACAATCGAAAACAATCGAAAACAATCGGAAACAATCGAAAACCATAGAAAACAATCTATAACAATCGAAAACAATCGAAAACCATCGAAAACAATCGAAAACCATCGAAAACAATCGAAAACAATCGAAAACAATCGAAAACAATCGAAAACAATCGAAAACCATCGAAAACAATCGAAAACAATCGAAAACAATCGAAAACAATCGAAAACAATCGAAAACAATCGAAAACAATCGAAAACAATCGAAAACAATCGAAAACAATCGAAATCCATCGAAAACAATCGAAAATAATCGAAAACCATAGAAAACAATCGATAAGAATCGAAAACAATCGAAAACCATCGAAAACAATCGAAAACCATCGAAAACAATCGAAAACAATCGAAAACAATCGAAAACAATCGAAAACAATCGAAAACCATCGAAAACCATCGAAAACAATCGAAAACAATCGAAAACAATCGAAAACAATCGAAAACAATCGAAAACAATCGAAAACCATCGAAAACAATCGAAAACAATCGAAAACCATCGAACACAATCGAAAACAATCGAAAACAATCGAAAACAATCGAAAACAATCGAAATCCATCGAAAACAATCGAAAATAATCGAAAACCACGGAAAACAATCGAAAACAATCGAAAACAATCGAAAACAATCGAAAACAATCGAAAACAATCGAAAACAATCGAAAACAATCGAAAACCATCGAAAACAATCGAAAACAATCGAAAACAATCGAAAACAATCGAAAACCATAGAAAACAATCGATAAGAATCGAAAACAATCGAAAACCATCGAAAACAATCGAAAACCATCGAAAACAATCGAAAACAATCGAAAACAATCGAAAACAATCGAAAACAATCGAAAACCATCGAAAACCATCGAAAACAATCGAAAACAATCGAAAACAATCGAAAACAATCGAAAACAATCGAAAACAATCGAAAACCATCGAAAACAATCGAAAACAATCGAAAACAATCGAAAACCATCGAACACAATCGAAAACAATCGATAACAATCGAAAACAATGGAAAACAATCGAAAACCATCGAAAACAATCGAAAACAATCGAAAACCATCGAAAACAATCGAAAACAATCGAAATCCATCGAAAACAATCGAAAATAATCGAAAACCATGGAAAACAATCGAAAACCATCGAAAACAATCGAAAACAATCGAAAACAATCGAAAACAATCGAAAACCATCGAAAACAATCGAAAAACAAACGAAAACAATCGAAAACAATCGAAAACCATCGAAAACAATCGAAAACAATCGATAACAATCGAAAACAATGGAAAACAATCGAAAATAATCGAAAACCACGGAAAACAATCGAAAACCATCGAAAACAATCGAAAACAATCGAAAACAATCGAAAACAATCGAAAACCATCGAAAACAATCGAAAACAAACGAAAACAATCGAAAACAATCGAAAACAATCGAAAACCATCGAAAACAATCGAAAACCATCGAAAACCATCGAAAACATTCGAAAACCATCGAAAACAATCGAAAACAATCGAAAACCATCGAAAACATTCGGAAACCATCGAAATCCATCGAAAACAATCGAAAACAATCGAAAACAATCGAAAACCATCGAAAACAATCGAAAACAATCGAAAACAATCGAAAACCATCGAACACAATCGAAAACAATCGAAAACAATCGAAAACAATCGAAAACAATCGAAATCCATCGAAAACAATCGAAAACAATCGAAAACCATCGAAAACAATCGAAAACAATCGAAAACAATCGAAAACCATCGAAAACAATCGAAAACCATCGAAAACAATCGAAAACAATCGAAAACAATCGAAAACAATCGAAAACAATCGAAATCCATCGAAAATAATCGAAAACCCCGGAAAACAATCGAAAACCATCGAAAACAATCGAAAACAATCGAAAACCATCGAAAACAATCGAAAACAATCGAAAACAATCGAAAACAATCGAAAACCATCGAAAACATTCGAAAACCATCGAAAACAATCGAAAACAATCGAAAACCATCGAAAACATTCGAAAACCATCGAAAACAATCGAAAACAATCGAACACCATCGAAAACAATCGAAAAACATCGAAAACCATCGAAAACAATCGAAAAACATCGAAAACCATCGAAAACAATCGAAAACAATCGAAACAATCCAAAACAATCCAAAACCATCGAAAACAATCGAAAACAATCGAAAACAATCGAAAACAATCGAAAACCATAGAAAAAAATCGAAAACAATCGAAAACAATCGAAAACCATCGAAAACATTCGAAAACCATCGAAAACAATCGAAAACAATCGAAAACCATCGAAAACATTCGAAAACCATCGAAAACAATCGAAAACAATCGAAAACAATCGAAAACAATCGAAAACAATCGAAAACCATCGAAAACAATCGAAAACCATCGAAAACAATCGAAAACAATCGAAAATAATCGAAAACCACGGAAAACAATCGAAAACCATCGAAAACAATCGAAAAACATCGAAAACCATCGAAAACAATCGAAAACAATCGAAACAATCGAAAACAATCGAAAACCATCGAAAACAATCGAAAACAATCGAAAACCATGGAAAACAATCGAAAACAATCGAAAACAATCGAAAACCATCGAAAACAATCGAAAACCATCGAAAACAATCGAAAACAATCGAAAACAATCGAAAACAATCGAAAACCATCGAAAACAATCGAAAACAA
Source organism: Andrena bucephala (assembly GCA_947577245.1). NCBI lineage: Eukaryota > Metazoa > Arthropoda > Insecta > Hymenoptera > Andrenidae > Andrena > Andrena bucephala. Next base: position 13,927,084 of record OX387718.1, read on the forward strand.
ACGAAAACAAACGAAAACAATCGAAAACAATCGAAAACAATCGAAAACAATCGAAAACAATCGAAAACAATCGAAAACAATCGAAAACCATCGAAAACAATCGAAAATAATCGAAAACCACGGAAAACAATCGAAAACCATCGAAAACAATCGAAAACAATCGAAAACCATCGAAAACAATCGAAAACAATCGAAAACCATCGAAAACAATCGAAAACCATCGAAAACAATCGAAAACAATCGAAAACCATCGAAAACAATCGAAAACAATTGAAAACAATCGAAAACAATCGAGAACAATCGAAAACAATCGAAAACCATCGAAAACAATCGAAAACAATCGAAAACAATCGAAAACAATCGAAAACCATAGAAAACAATCGATAACAATCGAAAACAATCGAAAACCATCGAAAACAATCGAAAACCATCGAAAACAATCGAAAACAATCGAAAACAATCGAAAACCATCGAAAACAATCGAAAACAATCGAAACAATCGAAAACAATCCAAAACCATCGAAAACAATCGAAAACAATCGAAAACAATCGAAAACAATCGAAAACCATAGAAAACAATCGAAAACAATCGAAAACAATCGAAAACCATCGAAAACAATCGAAAACCATCGAAAACAATCGAAAACAATCGAAAACAATCGAAAACAATCGAAAACCATCGAAAACTATCGAAAACAAACGAAAACAATCGAAAACAATCGAAAACAATCGAAAACAATCGAAAACAATCGAAAACAATCGAAAACAATCGAAAACCATCGATAACAATCGAAAATAATCGAAAACCACGGAAAACAATCGAAAACCATCGAAAACAATCGAAAACAATCGAAAACCATCGAAAACAATCGAAAACAAACGAAAACCATCGAAAACAATCGAAAACCATCGAAAACAATCGAAAACAATCGAAAACCATCGAAAACAATCGAAAACAATCGAAAACAATCGAAAACAATCGAAAACAATCGAAAACAATCGAAAACCATCGAAAACAATCGAAAACAATCGAAAACAATCGAAAACAATCGAAAACCATCGAAAACAATCGAAAACCATCGAAAACAATCGAAAACAATCGAAAACAATCGAAAACAATCGAAAACAATCGAAAACCATCGAAAACCATCGAAAACAATCGAAAACAATCGAAAACAATCGAAAACAATCGAAAACCATCGAAAACAATCGAAAACAATCGAAAACAATCGAAAACAATCGAAAACAATCGAAAACCATCGAAAACAATCGAAAACAATCGAAAACAATCGAAAACCATCGAAAACAATCGAAAACAATCGAAAACAATCGAAAACAATCGAAAACAATCGAAATCCATCGAAAACAATCGAAAATAATCGAAAACCACGGAAAACAATCGAAAACAATCGAAAACAATCGAAAACAATCGAAAACAATCGAAAACAATCGAAAACAATCGAAAACAATCGAAAACCATCGAAAACAATCGAAAACAATCGAAAACAATCGGAAACAATCGAAAACCATAGAAAACAATCGATAACAATCGAAAACAATCGAAAACCATCGAAAACAATCGAAAACCATCGAAAACAATCGAAAACAATCGAAAACAATCGAAAACAATCGAAAACAATCGAAAACCATCGAAAACCATCGAAAACAATCGAAAACAATCGAAAACAATCGAAAACAATCGAAAACAATCGAAAACAATCGAAAACAATCGAAAACAATCGAAAACAATCGAAAACAATCGAAAACAATCGAAAACAATCGAAAACAATCGAAAACCATCGAAAACAATCGAAAACAATCGAAAACAATCGAAAACAATCGAAAACCATCGAAAACAATCGAAAACCATCGAAAACAATCGAAAACAATCGAAAACCATCGAAAACAATCGAAAACAATCGAAAACAATCGAAAACAATCGAAAACAATCGAAAACCATCGAAAACAATCGAAAACAATCGAAAACAATCGAAAACAATCGAAAACCATAGAAAACAATCGATAACAATCGAAAACAATCGAAAACCATCGAAAACAATCGAAAACAATCGAAAACAATCGAAAACAATCGAAAACCATAGAAAACAATCGATAACAATCGAAAACAATCGAAAACCATCGAAAACAATCGAAAACCATCGAAAACAATCGAAAACAATCGAAAACAATCGAAAACAATCGAAAACAATCGAAAACCATCGAAAACCATCGAAAACAATCGAAAACAATCGAAAACAATCGAAAACAATCGAAAACCATCGAAAACAATCGAAAACAATCGAAAACAATCGAAAAACATCGAAAACAATCGAAAATAATCGAAAACCATAGAAAACAATCGAAATCAATCGAAAACAATCGAAAACCATCGAAAACAATCGAAAACCATCGAAATCAATCGAAAACAATCGAAAACAATCGAAAACCATCGAAAACAATCAAGAACAATCTAAAACAATCGAAATCCATAGAAAACAATCGAAAACAATCGAAAACAATCGAAAACCATCGAAAGCAATCGAAAACAATCGAAAACCATCGAAAACAATCGAAAACCATCGAAAACAATCGAAAACAATCGAAAACCATCGAAAACCATCGAAAACAATCGAAAACAATCGAAACAATCGAAAACAATCCAAAACCATCGAAAACAATCGAAAACAATCGAAAAGAATCGAAAACCATCGAAAACAATCGAAAACAATCGAACACCATCGAAAACAATCGAAAAACATCGAAAACCATCGAAAACAATCGAAAAACATCGAAAACCATCGAAAACAATCGAAAACAATCGAAACAATCGAAAACAATCCAAAACCATCGAAAACAATCGAAAACAATCGAAAAGAATCGAAAACCATCGAAAACAATCGAAAACAATCGAACACCATCGAAAACAATCGAAAAACATCGAAAACCATCGAAAACAATCGAAAACCATCGAAAACCATCGAAAGCAATCGAAAACAATCGAAAACCATCGAAAACAATCGAAAACAATCGAAAACAATCGAAAACCAGAGAAAACAATCGAAAACAATCGAAAACAATCGAAAAACATCGAAAACAATCGAAAACAATCGAAAACAATCTAAAACAATCGAAATCCATAGAAAACAATCGAAAACAATCGAAAACCACCGAAAAAAATCAAAAACCATCGAAAACAATCGAAAACAATCGAAAACCATCGAAAACCATCGAAAACAATCGAAAACAATCGATAACAATCGAAAACAATGGAAAACAATCGAAAACCATCGAAAACAATCGAAAACAATCGAAAACCATCGAAAACAATCGAAAACAATCGGAAACAACCGAAAAGAATCGAAAACCATCGAAAACATTCGAAAACAATCGAAAACAATCGAAAACCATCGAAAACAATCGAAAACAATCGAAAACAATCGAAAACCATCGAAAACAATCGAAAACAATCGAAAACAATCGAAAACATTCGAAAACCATCGAAAACAATCGAAAACAATCGAAAACAATCGAAAACCATCGAAAACAATCGAAAACAATCGAAAACCATCGAAAACAATCGAAAACAATCGAAAACAATCGAAAACAATCGAAAACAATCGAAAACAATCGAAAACCATCGAAAACAATCGAAAACAATCGAAAACCATCGAAAACAATCGAAAACAATCGAAAACAATCGAAAACCATCGAAAACAATCGAAAACAATCGATAACAATCGAAAACAATGTAAAACAATCGAAAACCATCGAAAACAATCGAAAACAATCGAAAACCATCGAAAACAATCGAAAACAATCGGAAACAATCGAAAAGAATCGAAAACCATCGAAAACAATCGAAAACCATCGAAAACAATCGAAAACCATCGAAAACAATCGAAAACAATCGAACACCATCGAAAACAATCGAAAACCATCGAAAACAATCGAAAACCATCGAAAACAATCGAAAACAATCGAAAACAATCGAAAAAAATCGAAAACAATTGAAAACAATCGAAAACAATCGGAAACAATCGAAAACCATCGAAAACAATCGAAAACAATCGAAAACAATCGAAAACAATCGAAAACAATCGAAATCCATCGAAAACAATCGAAAATAATCGAAAACCACGGAAAACAATCGAAAACCATCGAAAACAATCGAAAACAATCGAAAACCATCGAAAACAATCGAAAACAATCGAAAAACATCGAAAACAATCCAAAACAATCGAAAACAATCGAAAAACATCGAAAACCATCGAAAACAATCGAAAAACATCGAAAACCATCGAAAACAATCGAAAAACATCGAAAACCATCGAAAACAATCGAAAACAATCGAAACAATCGAAAACAATCCAAAACCATCGAAAACAATCGAAAACAATCGAAAACAATCGAAAACAATCGAAAACCATAGAAAACAATCGAAAACAATCGAAAACAATCGAAAACCATCGAAAATAATCGAAAACCACGGAAAACAATCGAAAACCATCGAAAACAATCGAAAACAATCGAAAACCAACGAAAACAATCGAAAACCATCGAAAACAATCGAAAACAATCGAAAACAATCGAAAACAATCGAAATCCATCGAAAACAATCGAAAATAATCGAAAACCACGGAAAACAATCGAAAACCATCGAAAACAATCGAAAACAATCGAAAACCATCGAAAACAATCGAAAACAATCGAAAACCATGGAAAACAATCGAAAACAATCGAAAACAATCGAAAACCATCGAAAACAATCGAAAACAATCGAAAACAATCGAAATCCATCGAAAACAATCGAAAATAATCGAAAACCACGGAAAACAATCGAAAACCATCGAAAACAATCGAAAACAATCGAAAACCATCGAAAACAATCGAAAACAATCGAAAACAATCGAAAACCATCGAAAACAATCGAAAACCATCGAAAACAATCGAAAACAATCGAAAACAATCGAAAACAATCGAAAACAATCGAAATCCATCGAAAACAATCGAAAATAATCGAAAACCACGGAAAACAATCGAAAAGAATCGAAAACCATCGAAAACAATCGAAAACAATCGAACACCATCGAAAACAATCGAAAAACATCGAAAACCATCGAAAACAATCGAAAAACATCGAAAACCATCGAAAACAATCGAAAACAATCGAAAACAATCGAAATCCATCGAAAACAATCGAAAATAATCGAAAACCACGGAAAACAATCGAAAACAATCGAAAACCATCGAAAACAATCGAAAACAATCGAAACAATCAAAAACAATCCAAAACCATCGAAAACAATCGAAAACAATCGAAAACAATCGAAAACAATCGAAAACCATAGAAAACAATCGAAAACAATCGAAAACAATCGAAAACCATCGAAAACAATCGAAAACCATCGAAAACAATCGAAAACAATCGAAAACAATCGAAAAAAATCGAAAACAATTGAAAACAATCGAAAACAATCGGAAACAATCGAAAACCATCGAAAACAATCGAAAACCATCGAAAACAATCGAAAACAATCGAAAACAATCGAAAACCATCGAAAACAATCGAAAACCATCGAAAACAATCGAAAACCATCGAAAACAATCGAAAACAATCGAAAACAATCGAAAACAATCGAAAACAATCGAAAACAATCGAAACAATCGAAAACAATCGAAAACAATCGAAAACAATCGAAAACAATCGAAAACAATCGAAAACAATCGAAAACCATCGAAAACAATCGAAAACAAACGAAAACAATCGAAAACAATCGAAAACCATCGAAAACAATCGAAAACCATCGAAAACAATCGAAAATAATCGAAAACCACGGAAAACAATCGAAAACCATCGAAAACAATCGAAAACAATCGAAAACCATCGAAAACAATCGAAAACAATCGAAAACCATCGAAAACAATCGAAAACAATCGAAAACCATCGAAAACAATCGAAAACAATCGAAAACCATCGAAAACAATCGAAAACAATCGAAAACCATCGAAAACAATCGAAAACAATCGAAAACAATCGAAAACAATCGAAAACCATCGAAAACCATCGAAAACAATCGAAAACAATCGAAAACAATCGAAAACCATCGAAAACAATCGAAAACCATCGAAAACCATCGAAAACAATCGAAAACAATCGAAAACAATCGAAAACCATCGAAAACAATCGAAAACCATCGAAAACCATCGAAAACAATCGAAAACAATCGAAAACAATCAAAAACCATCAAAAACAATCGAAAACAATCGAAAACAATCGAAAACCATCGAAAACAATCGAAAACAATCGAAAACCATCGAAAACATTCGAAAACCATCGAAAACAATCGAAAACAATCGAAAACAATCGAAAACAATCGAAAACCATCGAAAACAATCGAAAACAATCGAAAACAATCGAAAACATTCGAAAACCATCGAAAACAATCGAAAACAATCGAAAACAATCGAAAACCATCGAAAACAATCGAAAACAATCGAAAACCATCGAAAACAATCGAAAACAATCGAAAACAATCGAAAACAATCGAAAACAATCGAAAACAATCGAAAACCATCGAAAACAATCGAAAACAATCGAAAACCATCGAAAACAATCGAAAACAATCGAAAACAATCGAAAACCATCGAAAACAATCGAAAACAATCGATAACAATCGAAAACAATGTAAAACAATCGAAAACCATCGAAAACAATCGAAAACAATCGAAAACAATCGAAAACAATCGAAAACAATCGAACACCATCGAAAACAATCGAAAAACATTGAAAACCATCGAAAACAATCGAAAAACATCGAAAACCATCGAAAACAATCGAAAACAATCGAAACAATCGAAAACAATCCAAAACCATCGAAAACAATCGAAAACAATCGAAAACAATCGAAAACCATCGAAAACAATCGAAAACCATCGAAAACAATCGAAAACAATCGAAAACAATCGAAAACAATCGAAAACAATCGAAAACCATCGAAAACAATCGAAAACCATCGAAAACAATCGAAAACAATCGAAAACAATCGAAAACATTCGAAAACAATCGAAAACCATCGAAAACAATCGAAAACAATCGAAAACAATCGAAAACCATCGAACACAATCGAAAACAATCGATAACAATCGAAAACAATGGAAAACCATCGAAAACCATCGAAAACAATCGAAAACAATCGAAAACCATCGAAAACAATCGAAAACAATCGAAAACAATCGAAATCCATCGAAAACAATCGAAAATAATCGAAAACCACGGAAAACAATCGAAAACCATCGAAAACAATCGAAAAACATCGAAAACCATCGAAAACAATCGAAAACAATCGAAACAATCGAAAACAATCGAAAACAATCGAAAACAATCGAAAACAATCGAAAACAATCGAAAACAATCGAAAACAATCGAAAACCATCGATAACAATCGAAAATAATCGAAAACCACGGAAAACAATCGAAAACCATCGAAAACAATCGAAAACAATCGAAAACCATCGAAAACAATCGAAAACAAACGAAAACCATCGAAAACAATCGAAAACCATCGAAAACAATCGAAAACAATCGAAAACCATCGAAAACAATCGAAAACAATCGAAAACAATCGAAAACAATCGAAAACAATCGAAAACAATCGAAAACCATCGAAAACAATCGAAAACAATCGAAAACAATCGAAAACAATCGAAAACCATCGAAAACAATCGAAAACCATCGAAAACAATCGAAAACAATCGAAAACAATCGAAAACAATCGAAAACAATCGAAAACCATCGAAAACCATCGAAAACAATCGAAAACAATCGAAAACAATCGAAAACCATCGAAAACAATCGAAAACAATCGAAAACAATCGAAAACAATCGAAAACAATCGAAAACCATCGAAAACAATCGAAAACAATCGAAAACAATCGAAAACCATCGAAAACAATCGAAAACAATCGAAAACAATCGAAAACAATCGAAAACAATCGAAATCCATCGAAAACAATCGAAAATAATCGAAAACCACGGAAAACAATCGAAAACAATCGAAAACAATCGAAAACAATCGAAAACAATCGAAAACAATCGAAAACAATCGAAAACAATCGAAAACCATCGAAAACAATCGAAAACAATCGAAAACCATAGAAAACAATCGATAACAATCGAAAACAATCGAAAACCATCGAAAACAATCGAAAACCATCGAAAACAATCGAAAACAATCGAAAACAATCGAAAACAATCGAAAACAATCGAAAACCATCGAAAACCATCGAAAACAATCGAAAACAATCGAAAACAATCGAAAACAATCGAAAACAATCGAAAACAATCGAAAACAATCGAAAACAATCGAAAACAATCGAAATCCATCGAAAACAATCGAAAATAATCGAAAACCACGGAAAACAATCGAAAACAATCGAAAACAATCGAAAACAATCGAAAACAATCGAAAACAATCGAAAACAATCGAAAACAATCGAAAACCATCGAAAACAATCGAAAACAATCGAAAACAATCGAAAACAATCGAAAACCATAGAAAACAATCGATAAGAATCGAAAACAATCGAAAACCATCGAAAACAATCGAAAACCATCGAAAACAATCGAAAACAATCGAAAACAATCGAAAACAATCGAAAACAATCGAAAACCATCGAAAACCATCGAAAACAATCGAAAACAATCGAAAACAATCGAAAACAATCGAAAACAATCGAAAACAATCGAAAACCATCGAAAACAATCGAAAACAATCGAAAACAATCGAAAACCATCGAACACAATCGAAAACAATCGAAAACAATCGAAAACAATCGAAAACAATCGAAATCCATCGAAAACAATCGAAAATAATCGAAAACCACGGAAAACAATCGAAAACAATCGAAAACAATCGAAAACAATCGAAAACAATCGAAAACAATCGAAAACAATCGAAAACAATCGAAAACCATCGAAAACAATCGAAAACAATCGAAAACAATCGAAAACAATCGAAAACCATAGAAAACAATCGATAAGAATCGAAAACAATCGAAAACCATCGAAAACAATCGAAAACCATCGAAAACAATCGAAAACAATCGAAAACAATCGAAAACAATCGAAAACAATCGAAAACCATCGAAAACCATCGAAAACAATCGAAAACAATCGAAAACAATCGAAAACAATCGAAAACAATCGAAAACAATCGAAAACCATCGAAAACAATCGAAAACAATCGAAAACAATCGAAAACCATCGAACACAATCGAAAACAATCGATAACAATCGAAAACAATGGAAAACAATCGAAAACCATCGAAAACAATCGAAAACAATCGAAAACCATCGAAAACAATCGAAAACAATCGAAATCCATCGAAAACAATCGAAAATAATCGAAAACCACGGAAAACAATCGAAAACCATCGAAAACAATCGAAAACAATCGAAAACAATCGAAAACAATCGAAAACCATCGAAAACAATCGAAAAACAAACGAAAACAATCGAAAACAATCGAAAACCATCGAAAACAATCGAAAACAATCGATAACAATCGAAAACAATGGAAAACAATCGAAAATAATCGAAAACCACGGAAAACAATCGAAAACCATCGAAAACAATCGAAAACAATCGAAAACAATCGAAAACAATCGAAAACCATCGAAAACAATCGAAAACAAACGAAAACAATCGAAAACAATCGAAAACAATCGAAAACCATCGAAAAGAATCTAAAACAATCGAAAACAATCGAAAACCATCGAAAACAATCGAAAACAAACGAAAACAATCGAAAACAATCGAAAACAATCGAAAACCATCGAAAACAATCTAAAACAATCGAAAACAATCGAAAACCATCGAACAATATCGAAAACAATCGATAACAATCGAAAACAATGGAAAACAATCGAAAACCATCGAAAACAATCGAAAACAATCGAAAACCATCGAAAACAATCGAAAACAATCGAAAACAATCGAAATCCATCGAAAACAATCGAAAATAATCGAAAACCACGGAAAACAATCGAAAACCATCGAAAACAATCGAAAACAATCGAAAACAATCGAAAACAATCGAAAACCATCGAAAACAATCGAAAACAAACGAAAACAATCGAAAACAATCGAAAACAATCGAAAACCATCGAAAACAATCGAAAACAATCGAAAACAATCGAAAACCATCGAAAACAATCGAAAACCATCGAAAACAATCGAAAACAATCGAAAACAATCGAAAACAATCGAAAACAATCGAAATCCATCGAAAACAATCGAAAATAATCGAAAACCACGGAAAACAATCGAAAACCATCGAAAACAATCGAAAACAATCGAAATCCATCGAAAACATTCGAAAATAATCGAAAACCACGGAAAACAATCGAAAACCATCGAAAACAATCGAAAACAATCGAAAACCATCGAAAACAATCGAAAACAATCGAAAACCATCGAAAACAATCGAAAACAATCGAAAACAATCGAAAACAATCGAAAACCATCGAAAACATTCGAAAACCATCGAAAACAATCGAAAACAATCGAAAACCATCGAAAACATTCGAAAACCATCGAAAACAATCGAAAACAATCGAAAACAATCGAAAACAATCGAAAACAATCGAAAACCATCGAAAACAATCGAAAACCATCGAAAACAATCGAAAACAATCGAAAACAATCGAAAACAATCGAAAACAATCGAAATCCATCGAAAACAATCGAAAACAATCGAAAACCACGGAAAACAATCGAAAACCATCGAAAACAATCGAAAACAATCGAAAACCATCGAAAACAATCGAAAACAATCGAAAACCATGGAAAACAATCGAAAACAATCGAAAACAATCGAAAACAATCGAAAACCATCGAAAACAATCGAAAACAATCGAAAACAATCGAAAACCATCGAAAACAATCGAAAACCATCGAAAACAATCGAAAACAATCGAAAACAATCGAAAACAATCGAAAACAATCGAAATCCATCGAAAATAATCGAAAACCCCGGAAAACAATCGAAAACCATCGAAAACAATCGAAAACAATCGAAAACCATCGAAAACAATCGAAAACAATCGAAAACAATCGAAAACAATCGAAAACCATCGAAAACATTCGAAAACCATCGAAAACAATCGAAAACAATCGAAAACCATCGAAAACATTCGAAAACCATCGAAAACAATCGAAAACAATCGAACACCATCGAAAACAATCGAAAAACATCGAAAACCATCGAAAACAATCGAAAAACATCGAAAACCATCGAAAACAATCGAAAACAATCGAAACAATCGAAAACAATCCAAAACCATCGAAAACAATCGAAAACAATCGAAAACAATCGAAAACAATCGAAAACCATAGAAAAAAATCGAAAACAATCGAAAACAATCGAAAACCATCGAAAACATTCGAAAACCATCGAAAACAATCGAAAACAATCGAAAACCATCGAAAACATTCGAAAACCATCGAAAACAATCGAAAACAATCGAAAACAATCGAAAACAATCGAAAACAATCGAAAACAATCGAAAACCATCGAAAACAATCGAAAACCATCGAAAACAATCGAAAACAATCGAAAATAATCGAAAACCACGGAAAACAATCGAAAACCATCGAAAACAATCGAAAAACATCGAAAACCATCGAAAACAATCGAAAACAATCGAAACAATCGAAAACAATCGAAAACCATCGAAAACAATCGAAAACAATCGAAAACCATGGAAAACAATCGAAAACAATCGAAAACAATCGAAAACAATCGAAAACAATCGAAAACCATCGAAAACAATCGAAAACCATCGAAAACAATCGAAAACAATCGAAAACAATCGAAAACAATCGAAAACCATCGAAAACAATCGAAAACAAACGAAAACAATCGAAAACAATCGAAAACAATCGAAAACAATCGAAAACAATCGAAAACAATCGAAAACAATCGAAAACCATCGAAAACAATCGAAAATAATCGAAAACCACGGAAAACAATCGAAAACCATCGAAAACAATCGAAAACAATCGAAAACCATCGAAAACAATCGAAAACAATCGAAAACCATCGAAAACAATCGAAAACCATCGAAAACAATCGAAAACAATCGAAAACCATCGAAAACAATCGAAAACAATCGAAAACAATCGAAAACAATCGAGAACAATCGAAAACAATCGAAAACCATCGAAAACAATCGAAAACAATCGAAAACAATCGAAAACAATCGAAAACCATAGAAAACAATCGATAACAATCGAAAACAATCGAAAACCATCGAAAACAATCGAAAACCATCGAAAACAATCGAAAACAATCGAAAACAATCGAAAACCATCGAAAACAATCGAAAACAATCGAAACAATCGAAAACAATCCAAAACCATCGAAAACAATCGAAAACAATCGAAAACAATCGAAAACAGTCGAAAACCATAGAAAACAATCGAAAACAATCGAAAACAATCGAAAACCATCGAAAACAATCGAAAACCATCGAAAACAATCGAAAACAATCGAAAACAATCGAAAACAATCGAAAACCATCGAAAACTATCGAAAACAAACGAAAACAATCGAAAACAATCGAAAACAATCGAAAACAATCGAAAACAATCGAAAACAATCGAAAACAATCGAAAACCATCGATAACAATCGAAAATAATCGAAAACCACGGAAAACAATCGAAAACCATCGAAAACAATCGAAAACAATCGAAAACCATCGAAAACAATCGAAAACAAACGAAAACCATCGAAAACAATCGAAAACCATCGAAAACAATCGAAAACAATCGAAAACCATCGAAAACAATCGAAAACAATCGAAAACAATCGAAAACAATCGAAAACAATCGAAAACAATCGAAAACCATCGAAAACAATCGAAAACAATCGAAAACCATCGAAAACAATCGAAAACCATCGAAAACAATCGAAAACAATCGAAAACAATCGAAAACAATCGAAAACAATCGAAAACCATCGAAAACAATCGAAAACAATCGAAAACAATCGAAAACAATCGAAAACCATCGAAAACAATCGAAAACAATCGAAAACAATCGAAAACAATCGAAAACAATCGAAAACCATCGAAAACCATCGAAAACAATCGAAAACAATCGAAAACAATCGAAAACAATCGAAAACAATCGAAAACAATCGAAAACAATCGAAAACAATCGAAAACAATCGAAAACAATCGAAAACAATCGAAAACAATCGAAAACCATCGAAAACAATCGAAAACAATCGAAAACAATCGAAAACAATCGAAAACCATCGAAAACAATCGAAAACCATCGAAAACAATCGAAAACAATCGAAAACCATCGAAAACAATCGAAAACAATCGAAAACAATCGAAAACAATCGAAAACAATCGAAAACAATCGAAAACCATCGAAAACAATCGAAAACAATCGAAAACAATCGAAAACAATCGAAAACCATAGAAAACAATCGATAACAATCGAAAACAATCGAAAACCATCGAAAACAATCGAAAACAATCGAAAACAATCGAAAACAATCGAAAACCATAGAAAACAATCGATAACAATCGAAAACAATCGAAAACCATCGAAAACAATCGAAAACCATCGAAAACAATCGAAAACAATCGAAAACAATCGAAAACAATCGAAAACAATCGAAAACCATCGAAAACCATCGAAAACAATCGAAAACAATCGAAAACAATCGAAAACAATCGAAAACCATCGAAAACAATCGAAAACAATCGAAAACAATCGAAAACAATCGAAAACAATCGAAAACCATCGAAAACAATCGAAAACAATCGAAAACAATCGAAAACCATCGAAAACAATCGAAAACAATCGAAAACAATCGAAAACAATCGAAAACAATCGAAATCCATCGAAAACAATCGAAAATAATCGAAAACCACGGAAAACAATCGAAAACAATCGAAAACAATCGAAAACAATCGAAAACAATCGAAAACAATCGAAAACAATCGAAAACCATCGAAAACAATCGAAAACAATCGAAAACAATCGAAAACAATCGAAAACCATAGAAAACAATCGATAACAATCGAAAACAATCGAAAACAATCGAAAACCATCGAAAACAATCGAAAACCATCGAAAACAATCGAAAACAATCGAAAACAATCGAAAACAATCGAAAACCATCGAAAACCATCGAAAACAATCGAAAACAATCGAAAACAATCGAAAACAATCGAAAACAATCGAAAACAATCGAAAACCATCGAAAACAATCGAAAACAATCGAAAACAATCGAAAACCATCGAACACAATCGAAAACAATCGATAACAATCGAAAACAATGGAAAACAATCGAAAACCATCGAAAACAATCGAAAACAATCGAAAACCATCGAAAACAATCGAAAACAATCGAAAACAATCGAAATCCATCGAAAACAATCGAAAATAATCGAAAACCACGGAAAACAATCGAAAACCATCGAAAACAATCGAAAACAATCGAAAACAATCGAAAACAATCGAAAACCATCGAAAACAATCGAAAACAAACGAAAACAATCGAAAACAATCGAAAACCATCGAAAACAATCGAAAACAATCGATAACAATCGAAAACAATGGAAAACAATCGAAAACCATCGAAAACAATCGAAAACAATCGAAAACCATAGAAAACAATCGAAAACAATCGGAAACAATCGAAAAGAATCGAAAACCATCGAAAACAATCGAAAACAATCGAACACCATCGAAAACAATCGAAAAACATCGAAAACCATCGAAAACAATCGAAAAACATCGAAAACCATCGAAAACAATCGAAAACAATCGAAACAATCGAAAACAATCCAAAACCATCGAAAACAATCGAAAACAATCGAAAACAATCGAAAACAATCGAAAACCATAGAAAACAATCGAAAACAATCGAAAACAATCGAAAACCATCGAAAACAATCGAAAACCATCGAAAACAATCGAAAACAATCGAAAACAATCGAAAACAATCGAAAACCATCGAAAACAATCGAAAACAAACGAAAACAATCGAAAACAATCGAAAACAATCGAAAACCATCGAAAACAATCGAAAACAATCGAAAACAATCGAAAACAATCGAAAACAATCGAAAACAATCGAAAACCATCGAAAACAATCGAAAACAATCGAAAACAATCGAAAACCATCGAAAACAATCGAAAACCATCGAAAACAATCGAAAACAATCGAAAACAATCGAAAACAATCGAAAACAATCGAAATCCATCGAAAACAATCGAAAATAATCGAAAACCACGGAAAACAATCGAAAACCATCGAAAACAATCGAAAACAATCGAAATCCATCGAAAACATTCGAAAATAATCGAAAACCACGGAAAACAATCGAAAACCATCGAAAACAATCGAAAACAATCGAAAACCATCGAAAACAATCGAAAACAATCGAAAACCATCGAAAACCATCGAAAACAATCGAAAACAATCGAAAACAATCGAAAACCATCGAAAACATTCGAAAACCATCGAAAACAATCAAAAACAATCGAAAACCATCGAAAACATTCGAAAACCATCGAAAACAATCGAAAACAATCGAAAACAATCGAAAACAATCGAAAACAATCGAAAACCATCGAAAACAATCGAAAACCATCGAAAACAATCGAAAACAATCGAAAACAATCGAAAACAATCGAAAACAATCGAAATCCATCGAAAACAATCGAAAATAATCGAAAACCCCGGAAAACAATCGAAAACCATCGAAAACAATCGAAAACAATCGAAAACCATCGAAAACAATCGAAAACAATCGAAAACAATCGAAAACAATCGAAAACCATCGAAAACATTCGAAAACCATCGAAAACAATCGAAAACAATCGAAAACCATCGAAAACAATCGAAAACAATCGAAAACAATCGAAAACAATCGAAAACCATCGAAAACAATCGAAAACCATCGAAAACAATCGAAAACAATCGAAAACAATCGAAAACAATCGAAAACAATCGAAAACCATCGAAAACAATCGAAAACCATCGAAAACAATCGAAAACAATCGAAAACAATCGAAAACAATCGAAAACATTCGAAAACAATCGAAAACCATCGAAAACAATCGAAAACAATCGAAAACAATCGAAAACCATCGAACACAATCGAAAACAATCGAAAACAATCGAAAACAATGGAAAACAATCGAAAACCATCGAAAACAATCGAAAACAATCGAAAACCATCGAAAACAATCGAAAACAATCGAAAACAATCGAAAACAATCGAAAACAATCGAAAACAATCGAAATCCATCGAAAACAATCGAAAATAATCGAAAACCACGGAAAACAATCGAAAACCATCGAAAACAATCGAAAACAATCGAAAACCATCGAAAACAATCGAAAACAATCGAAAACCATGGAAAACAATCGAAAACAATCGAAAACAATCGAAAACCATCGAAAACCATCGAAAACAATCGAAAACAATCGAAAACAATCGAAAACAATCGAAAACAATCGAAATCCATCGAAAACAATCGAAAATAATCGAAAACCACGGAAAACAATCGAAAAGAATCGAAAACCATCGAAAACAATCGAAAACAATCGAACACCATCGAAAACAATCGAAAAACATCGAAAACCATCGAAAACAATCGAAAAACATCGAAAACCATCGAAAACAATCGAAAACAATCGAAAACAATCGAAATCCATCGAAAACAATCGAAAATAATCGAAAACCACGGAAAACAATCGAAAACAATCGAAAACCATCGAAAACAATCGAAAACAATCGAAACAATCAAAAACAATCCAAAACCATCGAAAACAATCGAAAACAATCGAAAACAATCGAAAACAATCGAAAACCATAGAAAACAATCGAAAACAATCGAAAACAATCGAAAACCATCGAAAACAATCGAAAACCATCGAAAACAATCGAAAACAATCGAAAACAATCGAAAAAAATCGAAAACAATTGAAAACAATCGAAAACAATCGGAAACAATCGAAAACCATCGAAAACAATCGAAAACCATCGAAAACAATCGAAAACAATCGAAAACAATCGAAAACCATCGAAAACAATCGAAAACCATCGAAAACAATCGAAAACCATCGAAAACAATCGAAAACAATCGAAAACAATCGAAAACAATCGAAAACAATCGAAAACAATCGAAACAATCGAAAACAATCGAAAACAATCGAAAACAATCGAAAACAATCGAAAACAATCGAAAACAATCGAAAACCATCGAAAACAATCGAAAACAAACGAAAACAATCGAAAACAATCGAAAACCATCGAAAACAATCGAAAACCATCGAAAACAATCGAAAATAATCGAAAACCACGGAAAACAATCGAAAACCATCGAAAACAATCGAAAACAATCGAAAACCATCGAAAACAATCGAAAACAATCGAAAACCATCGAAAACAATCGAAAACAATCGAAAACCATCGAAAACAATCGAAAACAATCGAAAACCATCGAAAACAATCGAAAACAATCGAAAACCATCGAAAACAATCGAAAACAATCGAAAACAATCGAAAACAATCGAAAACCATCGAAAACCATCGAAAACAATCGAAAACAATCGAAAACAATCGAAAACCATCGAAAACAATCGAAAACCATCGAAAACAATCGAAAACAATCGAAAACAATCGAAAACCATCGAAAACAATCGAAAACCATCGAAAACCATCGAAAACAATCGAAAACAATCGAAAACAATCAAAAACCATCAAAAACAATCGAAAACAATCGAAAACAATCGAAAACCATCGAAAACAATCGAAAACAATCGAAAACCATCGAAAACATTCGAAAACCATCGAAAACAATCGAAAACAATCGAAAACAATCGAAAACAATCGAAAACCATCGAAAACAATCGAAAACAATCGAAAACAATCGAAAACATTCGAAAACCATCGAAAACAATCGAAAACAATCGAAAACAATCGAAAACCATCGAAAACAATCGAAAACAATCGAAAACCATCGAAAACAATCGAAAACAATCGAAAACAATCGAAAACAATCGAAAACAATCGAAAACAATCGAAAACCATCGAAAACAATCGAAAACAATCGAAAACCATCGAAAACAATCGAAAACAATCGAAAACAATCGAAAACCATCGAAAACAATCGAAAACAATCGATAACAATCGAAAACAATGTAAAACAATCGAAAACCATCGAAAACAATCGAAAACAATCGAAAACAATCGAAAACAATCGAAAACAATCGAACACCATCGAAAACAATCGAAAAACATTGAAAACCATCGAAAACAATCGAAAAACATCGAAAACCATCGAAAACAATCGAAAACAATCGAAACAATCGAAAACAATCCAAAACCATCGAAAACAATCGAAAACAATCGAAAACAATCGAAAACCATCGATAACAATCGAAAACCATCGAAAACAATCGAAAACAATCGAAAACAATCGAAAACAATCGAAAACAATCGAAAACCATCGAAAACAATCGAAAACCATCGAAAACAATCGAAAACAATCGAAAACAATCGAAAACATTCGAAAACAATCGAAAACCATCGAAAACAATCGAAAACAATCGAAAACAATCGAAAACCATCGAACACAATCGAAAACAATCGATAACAATCGAAAACAATGGAAAACCATCGAAAACCATCGAAAACAATCGAAAACAATCGAAAACCATCGAAAACAATCGAAAACAATCGAAAACAATCGAAATCCATCGAAAACAATCGAAAATAATCGAAAACCACGGAAAACAATCGAAAACCATCGAAAACAATCGAAAAACATCGAAAACCATCGAAAACAATCGAAAACAATCGAAACAATCGAAAACAATCCAAAACCATCGAAAACAATCGAAAACAATCGAAAACAATCGAAAACAATCGAAAACAATCGAAAACAATCGAAAACAATCGAAAACCATAGAAAACAATCGAAAACAATCGAAAACAATCGAAAACCATCGAAAACAATCGAAAACCATCGAAAACAATCGAAAACAATCGAAAACAATCGAAAACAATCGAAAACCATCGAAAACTATCGAAAACAAACGAAAACAATCGAAAACAATCGAAAACAATCGAAAACAATCGAAAACAATCGAAAACAATCGAAAACAATCGAAAACCATCGATAACAATCGAAAATAATCGAAAACCACGGAAAACAATCGAAAACCATCGAAAACAATCGAAAACAATCGAAAACCATCGAAAACAATCGAAAACAAACGAAAACCATCGAAAACAATCGAAAACCATCGAAAACAATCGAAAACAATCGAAAACCATCGAAAACAATCGAAAACAATCGAAAACAATCGAAAACAATCGAAAACAATCGAAAACAATCGAAAACCATCGAAAACAATCGAAAACAATCGAAAACAATCGAAAACAATCGAAAACCATCGAAAACAATCGAAAACCATCGAAAACAATCGAAAACAATCGAAAACAATCGAAAACAATCGAAAACAATCGAAAACCATCGAAAACCATCGAAAACAATCGAAAACAATCGAAAACAATCGAAAACCATCGAAAACAATCGAAAACAATCGAAAACAATCGAAAACAATCGAAAACAATCGAAAACCATCGAAAACAATCGAAAACAATCGAAAACAATCGAAAACCATCGAAAACAATCGAAAACAATCGAAAACAATCGAAAACAATCGAAAACAATCGAAATCCATCGAAAACAATCGAAAATAATCGAAAACCACGGAAAACAATCGAAAACAATCGAAAACAATCGAAAACAATCGAAAACAATCGAAAACAATCGAAAACAATCGAAAACAATCGAAAACCATCGAAAACAATCGAAAACAATCGAAAACCATAGAAAACAATCGATAACAATCGAAAACAATCGAAAACCATCGAAAACAATCGAAAACCATCGAAAACAATCGAAAACAATCGAAAACAATCGAAAACAATCGAAAACAATCGAAAACCATCGAAAACCATCGAAAACAATCGAAAACAATCGAAAACAATCGAAAACAATCGAAAACAATCGAAAACAATCGAAAACAATCGAAAACAATCGAAAACAATCGAAATCCATCGAAAACAATCGAAAATAATCGAAAACCACGGAAAACAATCGAAAACAATCGAAAACAATCGAAAACAATCGAAAACAATCGAAAACAATCGAAAACAATCGAAAACAATCGAAAACCATCGAAAACAATCGAAAACAATCGAAAACAATCGAAAACAATCGAAAACCATAGAAAACAATCGATAAGAATCGAAAACAATCGAAAACCATCGAAAACAATCGAAAACCATCGAAAACAATCGAAAACAATCGAAAACAATCGAAAACAATCGAAAACAATCGAAAACCATCGAAAACCATCGAAAACAATCGAAAACAATCGAAAACAATCGAAAACAATCGAAAACAATCGAAAACAATCGAAAACCATCGAAAACAATCGAAAACAATCGAAAACAATCGAAAACCATCGAACACAATCGAAAACAATCGAAAACAATCGAAAACAATCGAAAACAATCGAAATCCATCGAAAACAATCGAAAATAATCGAAAACCACGGAAAACAATCGAAAACAATCGAAAACAATCGAAAACAATCGAAAACAATCGAAAACAATCGAAAACAATCGAAAACAATCGAAAACCATCGAAAACAATCGAAAACAATCGAAAACCATCGAAAACAATCGAAAACAATCGAAAACCATCGAAAACAATCGAAAACAATCGAAAACCATCGAAAACAATCGAAAACAATCGAAAACCATCGAAAACAATCGAAAACAATCGAAAACCATCGAAAACAATCGAAAACAATCGAAAACCATCGAAAACAATCGAAAACAATCGAAAACAATCGAAAACAATCGAAAACCATCGAAAACCATCGAAAACAATCGAAAACAATCGAAAACAATCGAAAACCATCGAAAACAATCGAAAACCATCGAAAACAATCGAAAACAATCGAAAACAATCGAAAACCATCGAAAACAATCGAAAACCATCGAAAACCATCGAAAACAATCGAAAACAATCGAAAACAATCAAAAACCATCAAAAACAATCGAAAACAATCGAAAACAATCGAAAACCATCGAAAACAATCGAAAACAATCGAAAACCATCGAAAACATTCGAAAACCATCGAAAACAATCGAAAACAATCGAAAACAATCGAAAACAATCGAAAACCATCGAAAACAATCGAAAACAATCGAAAACAATCGAAAACATTCGAAAACCATCGAAAACAATCGAAAACAATCGAAAACAATCGAAAACCATCGAAAACAATCGAAAACAATCGAAAACCATCGAAAACAATCGAAAACAATCGAAAACAATCGAAAACAATCGAAAACAATCGAAAACAATCGAAAACCATCGAAAACAATCGAAAACAATCGAAAACCATCGAAAACAATCGAAAACAATCGAAAACAATCGAAAACCATCGAAAACTATCGAAAACAATCGATAACAATCGAAAACAATGTAAAACAATCGAAAACCATCGAAAACAATCGAAAACCATCGAAAACAATCGAAAACAATCGAAAACCATCGAAAACAATCGAAAACAATCGAAAACCATCGAAAACAATCGAAAACAATCGAAAACAATCGAAAACAATCGAAAACCATCGAAAACCATCGAAAACAATCGAAAACAATCGAAAACAATCGAAAACCATCGAAAACAATCGAAAACCATCGAAAACAATCGAAAACAATCGAAAACAATCGAAAACCATCGAAAACAATCGAAAACCATCGAAAACCATCGAAAACAATCGAAAACAATCGAAAACAATCAAAAACCATCAAAAACAATCGAAAACAATCGAAAACAATCGAAAACCATCGAAAACAATCGAAAACAATCGAAAACCATCGAAAACATTCGAAAACCATCGAAAACAATCGAAAACAATCGAAAACAATCGAAAACAATCGAAAACCATCGAAAACAATCGAAAACAATCGAAAACAATCGAAAACATTCGAAAACCATCGAAAACAATCGAAAACAATCGAAAACAATCGAAAACCATCGAAAACAATCGAAAACAATCGAAAACCATCGAAAACAATCGAAAACAATCGAAAACAATCGAAAACAATCGAAAACAATCGAAAACAATCGAAAACCATCGAAAACAATCGAAAACAATCGAAAACCATCGAAAACAATCGAAAACAATCGAAAACAATCGAAAACCATCGAAAACAATCGAAAACAATCGATAACAATCGAAAACAATGTAAAACAATCGAAAACCATCGAAAACAATCGAAAACAATCGAAAACAATCGAAAACAATCGAAAACAATCGAACACCATCGAAAACAATCGAAAAACATTGAAAACCATCGAAAACAATCGAAAAACATCGAAAACCATCGAAAACAATCGAAAACAATCGAAACAATCGAAAACAATCCAAAACCATCGAAAACAATCGAAAACAATCGAAAACAATCGAAAACCATCGAAAACAATCGAAAACCATCGAAAACAATCGAAAACAATCGAAAACAATCGAAAACAATCGAAAACAATCGAAAACCATCGAAAACAATCGAAAACCATCGAAAACAATCGAAAACAATCGAAAACAATCGAAAACATTCGAAAACAATCGAAAACCATCGAAAACAATCGAAAACAATCGAAAACAATCGAAAACCATCGAACACAATCGAAAACAATCGATAACAATCGAAAACAATGGAAAACCATCGAAAACCATCGAAAACAATCGAAAACAATCGAAAACCATCGAAAACAATCGAAAACAATCGAAAACAATCGAAATCCATCGAAAACAATCGAAAATAATCGAAAACCACGGAAAACAATCGAAAACCATCGAAAACAATCGAAAAACATCGAAAACCATCGAAAACAATCGAAAACAATCGAAACAATCGAAAACAATCCAAAACCATCGAAAACAATCGAAAACAATCGAAAACAATCGAAAACCATCGAAAACAATCGAAAACAATCGAAAACAATCGAAAACAATCGAAAACCATCGAAAACTATCGAAAACAAACGAAAACAATCGAAAACAATCGAAAACAATCGAAAACAATCGAAAACAATCGAAAACAATCGAAAACAATCGAAAACCATCGATAACAATCGAAAATAATCGAAAACCACGGAAAACAATCGAAAACCATCGAAAACAATCGAAAACAATCGAAAACCATCGAAAACAATCGAAAACAAACGAAAACCATCGAAAACAATCGAAAACCATCGAAAACAATCGAAAACAATCGAAAACCATCGAAAACAATCGAAAACAATCGAAAACAATCGAAAACAATCGAAAACAATCGAAAACAATCGAAAACAATCGAAAACCATCGAAAACAATCGAAAACAATCGAAAACAATCGAAAACAATCGAAAACCATCGAAAACAATCGAAAACCATCGAAAACAATCGAAAACAATCGAAAACAATCGAAAACAATCGAAAACAATCGAAAACCATCGAAAACCATCGAAAACAATCGAAAACAATCGAAAACAATCGAAAACCATCGAAAACAATCGAAAACAATCGAAAACAATCGAAAACAATCGAAAACAATCGAAAACCATCGAAAACAATCGAAAACAATCGAAAACAATCGAAAACCATCGAAAACAATCGAAAACAATCGAAAACAATCGAAAACAATCGAAAACAATCGAAATCCATCGAAAACAATCGAAAATAATCGAAAACCACGGAAAACAATCGAAAACAATCGAAAACAATCGAAAACAATCGAAAACAATCGAAAACAATCGAAAACAATCGAAAACAATCGAAAACCATCGAAAACAATCGAAGACAATCGAAAACCATAGAAAACAATCGATAACAATCGAAAACAATCGAAAACCATCGAAAACAATCGAAAACCATCGAAAACAATCGAAAACAATCGAAAACAATCGAAAACAATCGAAAACAATCGAAAACCATCGAAAACCATCGAAAACAATCGAAAACAATCGAAAACAATCGAAAACAATCGAAAACAATCGAAAACAATCGAAAACAATCGAAAACAATCGAAAACAATCGAAATCCATCGAAAACAATCGAAAATAATCGAAAACCACGGAAAACAATCGAAAACAATCGAAAACAATCGAAAACAATCGAAAACAATCGAAAACAATCGAAAACAATCGAAAACAATCGAAAACCATCGAAAACAATCGAAAACAATCGAAAACAATCGAAAACAATCGAAAACCATAGAAAACAATCGATAAGAATCGAAAACAATCGAAAACCATCGAAAACAATCGAAAACCATCGAAAACAATCGAAAACAATCGAAAACAATCGAAAACAATCGAAAACAATCGAAAACCATCGAAAACCATCGAAAACAATCGAAAACAATCGAAAACAATCGAAAACAATCGAAAACAATCGAAAACAATCGAAAACCATCGAAAACAATCGAAAACAATCGAAAACAATCGAAAACCATCGAACACAATCGAAAACAATCGAAAACAATCGAAAACAATCGAAAACAATCGAAATCCATCGAAAACAATCGAAAATAATCGAAAACCACGGAAAACAATCGAAAACAATCGAAAACAATCGAAAACAATCGAAAACAATCGAAAACAATCGAAAACAATCGAAAACAATCGAAAACCATCGAAAACAATCGAAAACAATCGAAAACAATCGAAAACAATCGAAAACCATAGAAAACAATCGATAAGAATCGAAAACAATCGAAAACCATCGAAAACAATCGAAAACCATCGAAAACAATCGAAAACAATCGAAAACAATCGAAAACAATCGAAAACAATCGAAAACCATCGAAAACCATCGAAAACAATCGAAAACAATCGAAAACAATCGAAAACAATCGAAAACAATCGAAAACAATCGAAAACCATCGAAAACAATCGAAAACAATCGAAAACAATCGAAAACCATCGAACACAATCGAAAACAATCGATAACAATCGAAAACAATGGAAAACAATCGAAAACCATCGAAAACAATCGAAAACAATCGAAAACCATCGAAAACAATCGAAAACAATCGAAATCCATCGAAAACAATCGAAAATAATCGAAAACCACGGAAAACAATCGAAAACCATCGAAAACAATCGAAAACAATCGAAAACAATCGAAAACAATCGAAAACCATCGAAAACAATCGAAAAACAAACGAAAACAATCGAAAACAATCGAAAACCATCGAAAACAATCGAAAACAATCGATAACAATCGAAAACAATGGAAAACAATCGAAAATAATCGAAAACCACGGAAAACAATCGAAAACCATCGAAAACAATCGAAAACAATCGAAAACAATCGAAAACAATCGAAAACCATCGAAAACAATCGAAAACAAACGAAAACAATCGAAAACAATCGAAAACAATCGAAAACCATCGAAAAGAATCTAAAACAATCGAAAACAATCGAAAACCATCGAAAACAATCGAAAACAAACGAAAACAATCGAAAACAATCGAAAACAATCGAAAACCATCGAAAACAATCTAAAACAATCGAAAACAATCGAAAACCATCGAACAATATCGAAAACAATCGATAACAATCGAAAACAATGGAAAACAATCGAAAACCATCGAAAACAATCGAAAACAATCGAAAACCATCGAAAACAATCGAAAACAATCGAAAACAATCGAAATCCATCGAAAACAATCGAAAATAATCGAAAACCACGGAAAACAATCGAAAACCATCGAAAACAATCGAAAACAATCGAAAACAATCGAAAACAATCGAAAACCATCGAAAACAATCGAAAACAAACGAAAACAATCGAAAACAATCGAAAACCATCGAAAACAATCGAAAACAATCGATAACAATCGAAAACAATGGAAAACAATCGAAAACCATCGAAAACAATCGAAAACAATCGAAAACCATAGAAAACAATCGAAAACAATCGGAAACAATCGAAAAGAATCGAAAACCATCGAAAACAATCGAAAACAATCGAACACCATCGAAAACAATCGAAAAACATCGAAAACCATCGAAAACAATCGAAAAACATCGAAAACAATCGAAAACAATCGAAAACAATCGAAAACAATCCAAAACCATCGAAAACAATCGAAAACAATCGAAAACAATCGAAAACAATCGAAATCCATCGAAAACAATCGAAAATAATCGAAAACCACGGAAAACAATCGAAAACCATCGAAAACAATCGAAAACAATCGAAATCCATCGAAAACATTCGAAAATAATCGAAAACCACGGAAAACAATCGAAAACCATCGAAAACAATCGAAAACAATCGAAAACCATCGAAAACAATCGAAAACAATCGAAAACCATCGAAAACAATCGAAAACAATCGAAAACAATCGAAAACAATCGAAAACCATCGAAAACATTCGAAAACCATCGAAAACAATCGAAAACAATCGAAAACCATCGAAAACATTCGAAAACCATCGAAAACAATCGAAAACAATCGAAAACAATCGAAAACAATCGAAAACAATCGAAAACCATCGAAAACAATCGAAAACCATCGAAAACAATCGAAAACAATCGAAAACAATCGAAAACAATCGAAAACAATCGAAATCCATCGAAAACAATCGAAAATAATCGAAAACCACGGAAAACAATCGAAAACCATCGAAAACAATCGAAAACAATCGAAAACCATCGAAAACAATCGAAAACAATCGAAAACCATGGAAAACAATCGAAAACAATCGAAAACAATCGAAAACAATCGAAAACCATCGAAAACAATCGAAAACAATCGAAAACAATCGAAAACCATCGAAAACAATCGAAAACCATCGAAAACAATCGAAAACAATCGAAAACAATCGAAAACAATCGAAAACAATCGAAATCCATCGAAAATAATCGAAAACCCCGGAAAACAATCGAAAACCATCGAAAACAATCGAAAACAATCGAAAACCATCGAAAACAATCGAAAACAATCGAAAACAATCGAAAACAATCGAAAACCATCGAAAACATTCGAAAACCATCGAAAACAATCGAAAACAATCGAAAACCATCGAAAACATTCGAAAACCATCGAAAACAATCGAAAACAATCGAACACCATCGAAAACAATCGAAAAACATCGAAAACCATCGAAAACAATCGAAAAACATCGAAAACCATCGAAAACAATCGAAAACAATCGAAACAATCGAAAACAATCCAAAACCATCGAAAACAATCGAAAACAATCGAAAACAATCGAAAACAATCGAAAACCATAGAAAAAAATCGAAAACAATCGAAAACAATCGAAAACCATCGAAAACATTCGAAAACCATCGAAAACAATCGAAAACAATCGAAAACCATCGAAAACATTCGAAAACCATCGAAAACAATCGAAAACAATCGAAAACAATCGAAAACAATCGAAAACAATCGAAAACCATCGAAAACAATCGAAAACCATCGAAAACAATCGAAAACAATCGAAAATAATCGAAAACCACGGAAAACAATCGAAAACCATCGAAAACAATCGAAAAACATCGAAAACCATCGAAAACAATCGAAAACAATCGAAACAATCGAAAACAATCGAAAACCATCGAAAACAATCGAAAACAATCGAAAACCATGGAAAACAATCGAAAACAATCGAAAACAATCGAAAACAATCGAAAACAATCGAAAACCATCGAAAACAATCGAAAACCATCGAAAACAATCGAAAACAATCGAAAACAATCGAAAACAATCGAAAACCATCGAAAACAATCGAAAACAAACGAAAACAATCGAAAACAATCGAAAACAATCGAAAACAATCAAAACAATCGAAAACAATCGAAAACAATCGAAAACCATCGAAAACAATCGAAAATAATCGAAAACCACGGAAAACAATCGAAAACCATCGAAAACAATCGAAAACAATCGAAAACCATCGAAAACAATCGAAAACAATCGAAAACCATCGAAAACAATCGAAAACCATCGAAAACAATCGAAAACAATCGAAAACCATCGAAAACAATCGAAAACAATCGAAAACAATCGAAAACAATCGAGAACAATCGAAAACAATCGAAAACCATCGAAAACAATCGAAAACAATCGAAAACAATCGAAAACAATCGAAAACCATAGAAAACAATCGATAACAATCGAAAACAATCGAAAACCATCGAAAACAATCGAAAACCATCGAAAACAATCGAAAACAATCGAAAACAATCGAAAACCATCGAAAACAATCGAAAACAATCGAAACAATCGAAAACAATCCAAAACCATCGAAAACAATCGAAAACAATCGAAAACAATCGAAAACAGTCGAAAACCATAGAAAACAATCGAAAACAATCGAAAACAATCGAAAACCATCGAAAACAATCGAAAACCATCGAAAACAATCGAAAACAATCGAAAACAATCGAAAACAATCGAAAACCATCGAAAACTATCGAAAACAAACGAAAACAATCGAAAACAATCGAAAACAATCGAAAACAATCGAAAACAATCGAAAACAATCGAAAACAATCGAAAACCATCGATAACAATCGAAAATAATCGAAAACCACGGAAAACAATCGAAAACCATCGAAAACAATCGAAAACAATCGAAAACCATCGAAAACAATCGAAAACAAACGAAAACCATCGAAAACAATCGAAAACCATCGAAAACAATCGAAAACAATCGAAAACCATCGAAAACAATCGAAAACAATCGAAAACAATCGAAAACAATCGAAAACAATCGAAAACAATCGAAAACCATCGAAAACAATCGAAAACAATCGAAAACAATCGAAAACAATCGAAAACCATCGAAAACAATCGAAAACCATCGAAAACAATCGAAAACAATCGAAAACAATCGAAAACAATCGAAAACAATCGAAAACCATCGAAAACAATCGAAAACAATCGAAAACAATCGAAAACAATCGAAAACCATCGAAAACAATCGAAAACAATCGAAAACAATCGAAAACAATCGAAAACAATCGAAAACCATCGAAAACAATCGAAAACAATCGAAAACAATCGAAAACCATCGAAAACAATCGAAAACAATCGAAAACAATCGAAAACAATCGAAAACAATCGAAATCCATCGAAAACAATCGAAAATAATCGAAAACCACGGAAAACAATCGAAAACAATCGAAAACAATCGAAAACAATCGAAAACAATCGAAAACAATCGAAAACAATCGAAAACAATCGAAAACCATCGAAAACAATCGAAAACAATCGAAAACAATCGGAAACAATCGAAAACCATAGAAAACAATCGATAACAATCGAAAACAATCGAAAACCATCGAAAACAATCGAAAACCATCGAAAACAATCGAAAACAATCGAAAACAATCGAAAACAATCGAAAACAATCGAAAACCATCGAAAACCATCGAAAACAATCGAAAACAATCGAAAACAATCGAAAACAATCGAAAACAATCGAAAACAATCGAAAACAATCGAAAACAATCGAAAACAATCGAAAACAATCGAAAACAATCGAAAACAATCGAAAACCATCGAAAACAATCGAAAACAATCGAAAACAATCGAAAACAATCGAAAACCATCGAAAACAATCGAAAACCATCGAAAACAATCGAAAACAATCGAAAACCATCGAAAACAATCGAAAACAATCGAAAACAATCGAAAACAATCGAAAACAATCGAAAACAATCGAAAACCATCGAAAACAATCGAAAACAATCGAAAACAATCGAAAACAATCGAAAACCATAGAAAACAATCGATAACAATCGAAAACAATCGAAAACCATCGAAAACAATCGAAAACAATCGAAAACAATCGAAAACAATCGAAAACCATAGAAAACAATCGATAACAATCGAAAACAATCGAAAACCATCGAAAACAATCGAAAACCATCGAAAACAATCGAAAACAATCGAAAACAATCGAAAACAATCGAAAACAATCGAAAACCATCGAAAACCATCGAAAACAATCGAAAACAATCGAAAACAATCGAAAACAATCGAAAACCATCGAAAACAATCGAAAACAATCGAAAACAATCGAAAACAATCGAAAACAATCGAAAACCATCGAAAACAATCGAAAACAATCGAAAACAATCGAAAACCATCGAAAACAATCGAAAACAATCGAAAACAATCGAAAACAATCGAAAACAATCGAAATCCATCGAAAACAATCGAAAATAATCGAAAACCACGGAAAACAATCGAAAACAATCGAAAACAATCGAAAACAATCGAAAACAATCGAAAACAATCGAAAACAATCGAAAACCATCGAAAACAATCGAAAACAATCGAAAACAATCGAAAACAATCGAAAACCATAGAAAACAATCGATAACAATCGAAAACAATCGAAAACCATCGAAAACAATCGAAAACCATCGAAAACAATCGAAAACAATCGAAAACAATCGAAAACAATCGAAAACCATCGAAAACCATCGAAAACAATCGAAAACAATCGAAAACAATCGAAAACAATCGAAAACAATCGAAAACAATCGAAAACCATCGAAAACAATCGAAAACAATCGAAAACAATCGAAAACCATCGAACACAATCGAAAACAATCGATAACAATCGAAAACAATGGAAAACAATCGAAAACCATCGAAAACAATCGAAAACAATCGAAAACCATCGAAAACAATCGAAAACAATCGAAAACAATCGAAATCCATCGAAAACAATCGAAAATAATCGAAAACCACGGAAAACAATCGAAAACCATCGAAAACAATCGAAAACAATCGAAAACAATCGAAAACAATCGAAAACCATCGAAAACAATCGAAAACAAACGAAAACAATCGAAAACAATCGAAAACCATCGAAAACAATCGAAAACAATCGATAACAATCGAAAACAATGGAAAACAATCGAAAACCATCGAAAACAATCGAAAACAATCGAAAACCATAGAAAACAATCGAAAACAATCGGAAACAATCGAAAAGAATCGAAAACCATCGAAAACAATCGAAAACAATCGAACACCATCGAAAACAATCGAAAAACATCGAAAACCATCGAAAACAATCGAAAAACATCGAAAACCATCGAAAACAATCGAAAACAATCGAAACAATCGAAAACAATCCAAAACCATCGAAAACAATCGAAAACAATCGAAAACAATCGAAAACAATCGAAAACCATAGAAAACAATCGAAAACAATCGAAAACAATCGAAAACCATCGAAAACAATCGAAAACCATCGAAAACAATCGAAAACAATCGAAAACAATCGAAAACAATCGAAAACCATCGAAAACAATCGAAAACAAACGAAAACAATCGAAAACAATCGAAAACAATCGAAAACCATCGAAAACAATCGAAAACAATCGAAAACAATCGAAAACAATCGAAAACAATCGAAAACAATCGAAAACCATCGAAAACAATCGAAAACAATCGAAAACAATCGAAAACCATCGAAAACAATCGAAAACCATCGAAAACAATCGAAAACAATCGAAAACAATCGAAAACAATCGAAAACAATCGAAATCCATCGAAAACAATCGAAAATAATCGAAAACCACGGAAAACAATCGAAAACCATCGAAAACAATCGAAAACAATCGAAATCCATCGAAAACATTCGAAAATAATCGAAAACCACGGAAAACAATCGAAAACCATCGAAAACAATCGAAAACAATCGAAAACCATCGAAAACAATCGAAAACAATCGAAAACCATCGAAACCCATCGAAAACAATCGAAAACAATCGAAAACAATCGAAAACCATCGAAAACAATCGAAAACCATCGAAAACAATCGAAAACAATCGAAAACAATCGAAAACAATCGAAAACAATCGAAAACCATCGAAAACAATCGAAAACCATCGAAAACAATCGAAAACAATCGAAAACAATCGAAAACAATCGAAAACATTCGAAAACAATCGAAAACCATCGAAAACAATCGAAAACAATCGAAAACAATCGAAAACCATCGAACACAATCGAAAACAATCGAAAACAATCGAAAACAATGGAAAACAATCGAAAACCATCGAAAACAATCGAAAACAATCGAAAACCATCGAAAACAATCGAAAACAATCGAAAACAATCGAAATCCATCGAAAACAATCGAAAATAATCGAAAACCACGGAAAACAATCGAAAACCATCGAAAACAATCGAAAACAATCGAAAACCATGGAAAACAATCGAAAACAATCGAAAACAATCGAAAACAATCGAAAACCATCGAAAACAATCGAAAACAATCGAAAACCATCGAAAACAATCGAAAACAATCGAAAACAATCGAAAACAATCGAAAACATTCGAAAACAATCGAAAACCATCGAAAACAATCGAAAACAATCGAAAACAATCGAAAACCATCGAACACAATCGAAAACAATCGAAAACAATCGAAAACAATGGAAAACAATCGAAAACCATCGAAAACAATCGAAAACAATCGAAAACCATCGAAAACAATCGAAAACAATCGAAAACAATCGAAATCCATCGAAAACAATCGAAAATAATCGAAAACCACGGAAAACAATCGAAAACCATCGAAAACAATCGAAAACAATCGAAAACCATCGAAAACAATCGAAAACAATCGAAAACCATCGAAAACAATCGAAAACCATCGAAAACAATCGAAAACAATCGAAAACAATCGAAAACAATCGAAAACAATCGAAATCCATCGAAAACAATCGAAAATAATCGAAAACCACGGAAAACAATCGAAAACCATCGAAAACAATCGAAAACAATCGAAATCCATCGAAAACAATCGAAAATAATCGAAAACCACGGAAAACAATCGAAAACCATCGAAAACAATCGAAAACAATCGAAAACCATCGAAAACAATCGAAAACAATCGAAAACCATCGAAAACAATCGAAAACAATCGAAAACCATCGAAAACATTCGAAAACCATCGAAAACAATCGAAAACAATCGAAAACCATCGAAAACATTCGAAAACCATCGAAAACAATCGAAAACATTCGAAAACAATCGAAAACAATCGAAAACAATCGAAAACCATCGAAAACAATCGAAAACCATCGAAAACAATCGAAAACAATCGAAAACAATCGAAAACAATCGAAATCCATCGAAAACAATCGAAAATAATCGAAACCCACGGAAAACAATCGAAACCATCGAAAACAATCGAAAACAATCGAAAACCATCGAAAACAATCGAAAACAATCGAAAACCATGGAAAACAATCGAAAACAATCGAAAACCATCGAAAACAATCGAAAACAATCGAAAACATTCGAAAACCATCGAAAACAATCGAAAACAATCGAAAACAATCGAAAACAATCGAAAACAATCGAAAACCATCGAAAACAATCGAAAACCATCGAAAACAATCGAAAACAATCGAAAACAATCGAAAACAATCGAAAACAATCGAAATCCATCGAAAACAATCGAAAATAATCGAAAACCACGGAAAACAATCGAAAACCATCGAAAACAATCGAAAACAATCGAAATCCATCGAAAACATTCGAAAATAATCGAAAACCACGGAAAACAATCGAAAACCATCGAAAACAATCGAAAACAATCGAAAACCATCGAAAACAATCGAAAACAATCGAAAACCATCGAAAACATTCGAAAATAATCGAAAACCACGGAAAACAATCGAAAACCATCGAAAACAATCGAAAACAATCGAAAACCATCGAAAACAATCGAAAACAATCGAAAACCATCGAAAACAATCGAAAACAATCGAAAACAATCGGAAACAATCGAAAAGAATCGAAAACCATCGAAAACAATCGAAAACAATCGAACACCATCGAAAACAATCGAAAAACATCGAAAACCATCGAAAACAATCGAAAAACATCGAAAACAATCGAAAACAATCGAAAACAATCGAAAACAATCGAAAACAATCGAAAACAATCGAAAACAATCGAAAACAATCGAAAACCATCGAAAACAATCGAAAACAATCGAAAACAATCGAAAACAATCGAAAACCATAGAAAACAATCGATAACAATCGAAAACAATCGAAAACCATCGAAAACAATCGAAAACCATCGAAAACAATCGAAAACAATCGAAAACAATCGAAAACAATCGAAAACCATCGAAAACCATCGAAAACAATCGAAAACAATCGAAAACAATCGAAAACAATCGAAAACAATCGAAAACAATCGAAAACCATCGAAAACAATCGAAAACAATCGAAAACAATCGAAAACCATCGAACACAATCGAAAACAATCGATAACAATCGAAAACAATGGAAAACAATCGAAAACCATCGAAAACAATCGAAAACAATCGAAAACCATCGAAAACAATCGAAAACAATCGAAAACAATCGAAATCCATCGAAAACAATCGAAAATAATCGAAAACCACGGAAAACAATCGAAAACCATCGAAAACAATCGAAAACAATCGAAAACAATCGAAAACAATCGAAAACCATCGAAAACAATCGAAAACAAACGAAAACAATCGAAAACAATCGAAAACCATCGAAAACAATCGAAAACAATCGATAACAATCGAAAACAATGGAAAACAATCGAAAACCATCGAAAACAATCGAAAACAATCGAAAACCATAGAAAACAATCGAAAACAATCGGAAACAATCGAAAAGAATCGAAAACCATCGAAAACAATCGAAAACAATCGAACACCATCGAAAACAATCGAAAAACATCGAAAACCATCGAAAACAATCGAAAAACATCGAAAACCATCGAAAACAATCGAAAACAATCGAAACAATCGAAAACAATCCAAAACCATCGAAAACAATCGAAAACAATCGAAATCAATCGAAAACAATCGAAAACCATAGAAAACAATCGAAAACAATCGAAAACAATCGAAAACCATCGAAAACAATCGAAAACCATCGAAAACAATCGAAAACAATCGAAAACAATCGAAAACAATCGAAAACCATCGAAAACAATCGAAAACAAACGAAAACAATCGAAAACAATCGAAAACAATCGAAAACCATCGAAAACAATCGAAAACAATCGAAAACAATCGAAAACAATCGAAAACAATCGAAAACAATCGAAAACCATCGAAAACAATCGAAAACAATCGAAAACAATCGAAAACCATCGAAAACAATCGAAAACCATCGAAAACAATCGAAAACAATCGAAAACAATCGAAAACAATCGAAAACAATCGAAATCCATCGAAAACAATCGAAAATAATCGAAAACCACGGAAAACAATCGAAAACCATCGAAAACAATCGAAAACAATCGAAATCCATCGAAAACATTCGAAAATAATCGAAAACCACGGAAAACAATCGAAAACCATCGAAAACAATCGAAAACAATCGAAAACCATCGAAAACAATCGAAAACAATCGAAAACCATCGAAAACCATCGAAAACAATCGAAAACAATCGAAAACAATCGAAAACCATCGAAAACATTCGAAAACCATCGAAAACAATCAAAAACAATCGAAAACCATCGAAAACATTCGAAAACCATCGAAAACAATCGAAAACAATCGAAAACAATCGAAAACAATCGAAAACAATCGAAAACCATCGAAAACAATCGAAAACCATCGAAAACAATCGAAAACAATCGAAAACAATCGAAAACAATCGAAAACAATCGAAATCCATCGAAAACAATCGAAAATAATCGAAAACCCCGGAAAACAATCGAAAACCATCGAAAACAATCGAAAACAATCGAAAACCATCGAAAACAATCGAAAACAATCGAAAACAATCGAAAACAATCGAAAACCATCGAAAACATTCGAAAACCATCGAAAACAATCGAAAACAATCGAAAACCATCGAAAACAATCGAAAACAATCGAAAACAATCGAAAACAATCGAAAACCATCGAAAACAATCGAAAACCATCGAAAACAATCGAAAACAATCGAAAACAATCGAAAACAATCGAAAACAATCGAAAACCATCGAAAACAATCGAAAACCATCGAAAACAATCGAAAACAATCGAAAACAATCGAAAACAATCGAAAACATTCGAAAACAATCGAAAACCATCGAAAACAATCGAAAACAATCGAAAACAATCGAAAACCATCGAACACAATCGAAAACAATCGAAAACAATCGAAAACAATGGAAAACAATCGAAAACCATCGAAAACAATCGAAAACAATCGAAAACCATCGAAAACAATCGAAAACAATCGAAAACAATCGAAATCCATCGAAAACAATCGAAAATAATCGAAAACCACGGAAAACAATCGAAAACCATCGAAAACAATCGAAAACAATCGAAAACCATCGAAAACAATCGAAAACAATCGAAAACCATCGAAAACAATCGAAAACCATCGAAAACAATCGAAAACAATCGAAAACAATCGAAAACAATCGAAATCCATCGAAAACAATCGAAAATAATCGAAAACCACGGAAAACAATCGAAAACCATCGAAAACAATCGAAAACAATCGAAATCCATCGAAAACAATCGAAAATAATCGAAAACCACGGAAAACAATCGAAAACCATCGAAAACAATCGAAAACAATCGAAAACCATCGAAAACAATCGAAAACAATCGAAAACCATCGAAAACAATCGAAAACAATCGAAAACCATCGAAAACATTCGAAAACCATCGAAAACAATCGAAAACAATCGAAAACCATCGAAAACATTCGAAAACCATCGAAAACAATCGAAAACATTCGAAAACAATCGAAAACAATCGAAAACAATCGAAAACCATCGAAAACATTCGAAAACCATCGAAAACAATCGAAAACAATCGAAAACAATCGAAAACAATCGAAAACAATCGAAAACCATCGAAAACAATCGAAAACCATCGAAAACAATCGAAAACAATCGAAAACAATCGAAAACAATCGAAAACAATCGAAATCCATCGAAAACAATCGAAAATAATCGAAACCCACGGAAAACAATCGAAACCATCGAAAACAATCGAAAACAATCGAAAACCATCGAAAACAATCGAAAACAATCGAAAACCATGGAAAACAATCGAAAACAATCGAAAACCATCGAAAACAATCGAAAACAATCGAAAACATTCGAAAACCATCGAAAACAATCGAAAACAATCGAAAACAATCGAAAACAATCGAAAACAATCGAAAACCATCGAAAACAATCGAAAACCATCGAAAACAATCGAAAACAATCGAAAACAATCGAAAACAATCGAAAACAATCGAAATCCATCGAAAACAATCGAAAATAATCGAAAACCACGGAAAACAATCGAAAACCATCGAAAACAATCGAAAACAATCGAAATCCATCGAAAACATTCGAAAATAATCGAAAACCACGGAAAACAATCGAAAACCATCGAAAACAATCGAAAACAATCGAAAACCATCGAAAACAATCGAAAACAATCGAAAACCATCGAAAACATTCGAAAATAATCGAAAACCACGGAAAACAATCGAAAACCATCGAAAACAATCGAAAACAATCGAAAACCATCGAAAACAATCGAAAACAATCGAAAACCATCGAAAACAATCGAAAACAATCGAAAACAATCGGAAACAATCGAAAAGAATCGAAAACCATCGAAAACAATCGAAAACAATCGAACACCATCGAAAACAATCGAAAAACATCGAAAACCATCGAAAACAATCGAAAAACATCGAAAACAATCGAAAACAATCGAAACAATCGAAAACAATCCAAAACCATCGAAAACAATCGAAAACAATCGAAAACAATCGAAAACAATCGAAAACCATAGAAAACAATCGAAAACAATCGAAAACAATCGAAAACCATCGAAAACAATCGAAAACCATCGAAAACAATCGAAAACAATCGAAAACAATCGAAAACCATCGAAAACAATCGAAAACAAACGAAAACAATCGAAAACAATCGAAAACAATCGAAAACCATCGAAAACAATCGAAAACAATCGAAAACAATCGAAAACAATCGAAAACCATCGAAAACAATCGAAAACAATCGAAAACAATCGAAAACCATCGAAAACAATCGAAAACCATCGAAAACAATCGAAAACAATCGAAAACAATCGAAAACAATCGAAAACAATCGAAATCCATCGAAAACAATCGAAAATAATCGAAAACCACGGAAAACAATCGAAAACCATCGAAAACAATCGAAAACAATCGAAATCCATCGAAAACATTCGAAAATAATCGAAAACCACGGAAAACAATCGAAAACCATCGAAAACAATCGAAAACAATCGAAAACCATCGAAAACAATCGAAAACAATCGAAAACCATCGAAAACAATCGAAAACAATCGAAAACAATCGAAAACAATCGAAAACCATCGAAAACATTCGAAAACCATCGAAAACAATCGAAAACAATCGAAAACCATCGAAAACATTCGAAAACCATCGAAAACAATCGAAAACAATCGAAAACAATCGAAAACAATCGAAAACAATCGAAAACCATCGAAAACAATCGAAAACCATCGAAAACAATCGAAAACAATCGAAAACAATCGAAAACAATCGAAAACAATCGAAATCCATCGAAAACAATCGAAAATAATCGAAAACCACGGAAAACAATCGAAAACCATCGAAAACAATCGAAAACAATCGAAAACCATCGAAAACAATCGAAAACAATCGAAAACCATGGAAAACAATCGAAAACAATCGAAAACAATCGAAAACAATCGAAAACCATCGAAAACAATCGAAAACAATCGAAAACAATCGAAAACCATCGAAAACAATCGAAAACCATCGAAAACAATCGAAAACAATCGAAAACAATCGAAAACAATCGAAAACAATCGAAATCCATCGAAAATAATCGAAAACCCCGGAAAACAATCGAAAACCATCGAAAACAATCGAAAACAATCGAAAACCATCGAAAACAATCGAAAACAATCGAAAACAATCGAAAACAATCGAAAACCATCGAAAACATTCGAAAACCATCGAAAACAATCGAAAACAATCGAAAACCATCGAAAACATTCGAAAACCATCGAAAACAATCGAAAACAATCGAACACCATCGAAAACAATCGAAAAACATCGAAAACCATCGAAAACAATCGAAAAACATCGAAAACCATCGAAAACAATCGAAAACAATCGAAACAATCGAAAACAATCCAAAACCATCGAAAACAATCGAAAACAATCGAAAACAATCGAAAACAATCGAAAACCATAGAAAAAAATCGAAAACAATCGAAAACAATCGAAAACCATCGAAAACATTCGAAAACCATCGAAAACAATCGAAAACAATCGAAAACCATCGAAAACATTCGAAAACCATCGAAAACAATCGAAAACAATCGAAAACAATCGAAAACAATCGAAAACAATCGAAAACCATCGAAAACAATCGAAAACCATCGAAAACAATCGAAAACAATCGAAAATAATCGAAAACCACGGAAAACAATCGAAAACCATCGAAAACAATCGAAAAACATCGAAAACCATCGAAAACAATCGAAAACAATCGAAACAATCGAAAACAATCGAAAACCATCGAAAACAATCGAAAACAATCGAAAACCATGGAAAACAATCGAAAACAATCGAAAACAATCGAAAACAATCGAAAACAATCGAAAACCATCGAAAACAATCGAAAACCATCGAAAACAATCGAAAACAATCGAAAACAATCGAAAACAATCGAAAACCATCGAAAACAATCGAAAACAAACGAAAACAAACGAAAACAATCGAAAACAATCGAAAACAATCGAAAACAATCGAAAACAATCGAAAACAATCGAAAACAATCGAAAACCATCGAAAACAATCGAAAATAATCGAAAACCACGGAAAACAATCGAAAACCATCGAAAACAATCGAAAACAATCGAAAACCATCGAAAACAATCGAAAACAATCGAAAACCATCGAAAACAATCGAAAACCATCGAAAACAATCGAAAACAATCGAAAACCATCGAAAACAATCGAAAACAATTGAAAACAATCGAAAACAATCGAGAACAATCGAAAACAATCGAAAACCATAGAAAACAATCGAAAACAATCGAAAACAATCGAAAACCATCGAAAACAATCGAAAACCATCGAAAACAATCGAAAACAATCGAAAACAATCGAAAACAATCGAAAACCATCGAAAACTATCGAAAACAAACGAAAACAATCGAAAACAATCGAAAACAATCGAAAACAATCGAAAACAATCGAAAACAATCGAAAACAATCGAAAACCATCGATAACAATCGAAAATAATCGAAAACCACGGAAAACAATCGAAAACCATCGAAAACAATCGAAAACAATCGAAAACCATCGAAAACAATCGAAAACAAACGAAAACCATCGAAAACAATCGAAAACCATCGAAAACAATCGAAAACAATCGAAAACCATCGAAAACAATCGAAAACAATCGAAAACAATCGAAAACAATCGAAAACAATCGAAAACAATCGAAAACCATCGAAAACAATCGAAAACAATCGAAAACAATCGAAAACAATCGAAAACCATCGAAAACAATCGAAAACCATCGAAAACAATCGAAAACAATCGAAAACAATCGAAAACAATCGAAAACAATCGAAAACCATCGAAAACCATCGAAAACAATCGAAAACAATCGAAAACAATCGAAAACAATCGAAAACCATCGAAAACAATCGAAAACAATCGAAAACAATCGAAAACAATCGAAAACAATCGAAAACCATCGAAAACAATCGAAAACAATCGAAAACAATCGAAAACCATCGAAAACAATCGAAAACAATCGAAAACAATCGAAAACAATCGAAAACAATCGAAATCCATCGAAAACAATCGAAAATAATCGAAAACCACGGAAAACAATCGAAAACAATCGAAAACAATCGAAAACAATCGAAAACAATCGAAAACAATCGAAAACCATCGAAAACAATCGAAAACAATCGAAAACAATCGGAAACAATCGAAAACCATAGAAAACAATCGATAACAATCGAAAACAATCGAAAACCATCGAAAACAATCGAAAACCATCGAAAACAATCGAAAACAATCGAAAACAATCGAAAACAATCGAAAACAATCGAAAACAATCGAAAACAATCGAAAACCATCGAAAACAATCGAAAACAATCGAAAACAATCGAAAACAATCGAAAACCATAGAAAACAATCGATAACAATCGAAAACAATCGAAAACCATCGAAAACAATCGAAAACAATCGAAAACAATCGAAAACAATCGAAAACCATAGAAAACAATCGATAACAATCGAAAACAATCGAAAACCATCGAAAACAATCGAAAACCATCGAAAACAATCGAAAACAATCGAAAACAATCGAAAACAATCGAAAACAATCGAAAACCATCGAAAACCATCGAAAACAATCGAAAACAATCGAAAACAATCGAAAACAATCGAAAACCATCGAAAACAATCGAAAACAATCGAAAACAATCGAAAAACATCGAAAACAATCGAAAATAATCGAAAACCATAGAAAACAATCGAAATCAATCGAAAACAATCGAAAACCATCGAAAACAATCGAAAACCATCGAAATCAATCGAAAACAATCGAAAACAATCGAAAACCATCGAAAACAATCAAGAACAATCTAAAACAATCGAAATCCATAGAAAACAATCGAAAACAATCGAAAACAATCGAAAACCATCGAAAGCAATCGAAAACAATCGAAAACCATCGAAAACAATCGAAAACCATCGAAAACAATCGAAAACAATCGAAAACCATCGAAAACCATCGAAAACAATCGAAAACAATCGAAACAATCGAAAACAATCCAAAACCATCGAAAACAATCGAAAACAATCGAAAAGAATCGAAAACCATCGAAAACAATCGAAAACAATCGAACACCATCGAAAACAATCGAAAAACATCGAAAACCATCGAAAACAATCGAAAAACATCGAAAACCATCGAAAACAATCGAAAACAATCGAAACAATCGAAAACAATCCAAAACCATCGAAAACAATCGAAAACAATCGAAAAGAATCGAAAACCATCGAAAACAATCGAAAACAATCGAACACCATCGAAAACAATCGAAAAACATCGAAAACCATCGAAAACAATCGAAAACCATCGAAAACCATCGAAAGCAATCGAAAACAATCGAAAACCATCGAAAACAATCGAAAACAATCGAAAACAATCGAAAACCAGAGAAAACAATCGAAAACAATCGAAAACAATCGAAAACAATCGGAAACAACCGAAAAGAATCGAAAACCATCGAAAACATTCGAAAACAATCGAAAACAATCGAAAACCATCGAAAACAATCGAAAACAATCGAAAACAATCGAAAACCATCGAAAACAATCGAAAACCATCGAAAACCATCGAAAACAATCGAAAACAATCGAAAACAATCGAAAACAATCGAAAACCTTTCGAAAACAATCGAAAACAATCGAAAACAATCGAAAACCATCGAAAACAATCGAAAACAATCGAAAACAATCGAAAACCATCGAAAACAATCGAAAACAATCAAAAACAATCGAAAACCATCGAAAAATATCGAAAACAATCGAAAACAATCGAAAACAATCGAAAACCATCGAAAACAATCGAAAACAATCGAAAACCATCGAGAACAATCGAAAACCATCGAAAACAATCGAAAACCATCGAAAACAATCGAAAACAATCGAAAACCATCGAAAACAATCGAAAACAATCGAAAACAATCGAAAACCATCGAAATCAATGAAAACCATCGAAAACCATCGAAAACAATCGAAAACAATCGAAAACAATCGAAAACAATCGAAAACAATCGAAAACCATCGAAAACATTCGAAAACGATCGTAAACAATCGAAAACAATCGAAAACCATCGAAAACAATCGAAAACAATCGAAAATAATCGAAAACAATCGAAAAAAATCGAAAACCATCGAAAACATTTGAAAACAATCGAAAACCATCGAAAACAATCGAAAACAATCGAAAACAATCGAAAACAATCGAAAACAATCTAAAACAATCGAAATCCATCGAAAACAATCGAAAACCATCGAAAACAATCGAAAACAATCGAAAACAATCGAAAACCATCGAAAACAATCGAAAACCATCGAAAACCATCGAAAACAATCGAAAACAATCGAAAACAATCAAAAACCATCAAAAACAATCGAAAACAATCGAAAACAATCGAAAACCATCGAAAACAATCGAAAACAATCGAAAACCATCGAAAACATTCGAAAACCATCGAAAACAATCGAAAACAATCGAAAACAATCGAAAACAATCGAAAACCATCGAAAACAATCGAAAACAATCGAAAACAATCGAAAACATTCGAAAACCATCGAAAACAATCGAAAACAATCGAAAACAATCGAAAACCATCGAAAACAATCGAAAACAATCGAAAACCATCGAAAACAATCGAAAACAATCGAAAACAATCGAAAACAATCGAAAACAATCGAAAACAATCGAAAACCATCGAAAACAATCGAAAACAATCGAAAACCATCGAAAACAATCGAAAACAATCGAAAACAATCGAAAACCATCGAAAACAATCGAAAACAATCGATAACAATCGAAAACAATGTAAAACAATCGAAAACCATCGAAAACAATCGAAAACAATCGAAAACCATCGAAAACAATCGAAAACAATCGGAAACAATCGAAAAGAATCGAAAACCATCGAAAACAATCGAAAACCATCGAAAACAATCGAAAACCATCGAAAACAATCGAAAACAATCGAACACCATCGAAAACAATCGAAAACCATCGAAAACAATCGAAAACCATCGAAAACAATCGAAAACAATCGAAAACAATCGAAAAAAATCGAAAACAATTGAAAACAATCGAAAACAATCGGAAACAATCGAAAACCATCGAAAACAATCGAAAACAATCGAAAACAATCGAAAACAATCGAAAACAATCGAAATCCATCGAAAACAATCGAAAATAATCGAAAACCACGGAAAACAATCGAAAACCATCGAAAACAATCGAAAACAATCGAAAACCATCGAAAACAATCGAAAACAATCGAAAAACATCGAAAACAATCCAAAACAATCGAAAACAATCGAAAAACATCGAAAACCATCGAAAACAATCGAAAAACATCGAAAACCATCGAAAACAATCGAAAACAATCGAAACAATCGAAAACAATCCAAAACCATCGAAAACAATCGAAAACAATCGAAAACAATCGAAAAACATCGAAAACATTCGAAAACCATCGAAAACAATCGAAAACAATCGAAAACCATCGAAAACATTCGAAAACCATCGAAAACAATCGAAAACAATCGAAAACAATCGAAAACAATCGAAAACAATCGAAAACCAACGAAAACAATCGAAAACCATCGAAAACAATCGAAAACAATCGAAAACAATCGAAAACAATCGAAATCCATCGAAAACAATCGAAAATAATCGAAAACCACGGAAAACAATCGAAAACCATCGAAAACAATCGAAAACAATCGAAAACCATCGAAAACAATCGAAAACAATCGAAAACCATGGAAAACAATCGAAAACAATCGAAAACAATCGAAAACCATCGAAAACAATCGAAAACAATCGAAAACAATCGAAATCCATCGAAAACAATCGAAAATAATCGAAAACCACGGAAAACAATCGAAAACC
Organism: Andrena bucephala; assembly: GCA_947577245.1. Taxonomy (NCBI): domain Eukaryota; kingdom Metazoa; phylum Arthropoda; class Insecta; order Hymenoptera; family Andrenidae; genus Andrena; species Andrena bucephala. Next base: position 13,971,963 of record OX387718.1, read on the forward strand.
ATCGAAAACAATCGAAAACAATCGAAAACCATCGAAAACAATCGAAAACAATCGAAAACAATCGAAAACCATCGAAAACAATCGAAAACCATCGAAAACAATCGAAAACAATCGAAAACAATCGAAAACAATCGAAAACAATCGAAATCCATCGAAAACAATCGAAAATAATCGAAAACCACGGAAAACAATCGAAAAGAATCGAAAACCATCGAAAACAATCGAAAACAATCGAACACCATCGAAAACAATCGAAAAACATCGAAAACCATCGAAAACAATCGAAAAACATCGAAAACCATCGAAAACAATCGAAAACAATCGAAAACAATCGAAATCCATCGAAAACAATCGAAAATAATCGAAAACCACGGAAAACAATCGAAAACAATCGAAAACCATCGAAAACAATCGAAAACAATCGAAACAATCAAAAACAATCCAAAACCATCGAAAACAATCGAAAACAATCGAAAACAATCGAAAACAATCGAAAACCATAGAAAACAATCGAAAACAATCGAAAACAATCGAAAACCATCGAAAACAATCGAAAACCATCGAAAACAATCGAAAACAATCGAAAACAATCGAAAAAAATCGAAAACAATTGAAAACAATCGAAAACAATCGGAAACAATCGAAAACCATCGAAAACAATCGAAAACCATCGAAAACAATCGAAAACAATCGAAAACAATCGAAAACCATCGAAAACAATCGAAAACCATCGAAAACAATCGAAAACCATCGAAAACAATCGAAAACAATCGAAAACAATCGAAAACAATCGAAAACAATCGAAAACAATCGAAACAATCGAAAACAATCGAAAACAATCGAAAACAATCGAAAACAATCGAAAACAATCGAAAACAATCGAAAACCATCGAAAACAATCGAAAACAAACGAAAACAATCGAAAACAATCGAAAACCATCGAAAACAATCGAAAACCATCGAAAACAATCGAAAATAATCGAAAACCACGGAAAACAATCGAAAACCATCGAAAACAATCGAAAACAATCGAAAACCATCGAAAACAATCGAAAACAATCGAAAACCATCGAAAACAATCGACAACAATCGAAAACCATCGAAAACAATCGAAAACAATCGAAAACCATCGAAAACAATCGAAAACAATCGAAAACCATCGAAAACAATCGAAAACAATCGAAAACAATCGAAAACAATCGAAAACCATCGAAAACCATCGAAAACAATCGAAAACAATCGAAAACAATCGAAAACCATCGAAAACAATCGAAAACCATCGAAAACAATCGAAAACAATCGAAAACAATCGAAAACCATCGAAAACAATCGAAAACCATCGAAAACCATCGAAAACAATCGAAAACAATCGAAAACAATCAAAAACCATCAAAAACAATCGAAAACAATCGAAAACAATCGAAAACCATCGAAAACAATCGAAAACAATCGAAAACCATCGAAAACATTCGAAAACCATCGAAAACAATCGAAAACAATCGAAAACAATCGAAAACAATCGAAAACCATCGAAAACAATCGAAAACAATCGAAAACAATCGAAAACATTCGAAAACCATCGAAAACAATCGAAAACAATCGAAAACAATCGAAAACCATCGAAAACAATCGAAAACAATCGAAAACCATCGAAAACAATCGAAAACAATCGAAAACAATCGAAAACAATCGAAAACAATCGAAAACAATCGAAAACCATCGAAAACAATCGAAAACAATCGAAAACCATCGAAAACAATCGAAAACAATCGAAAACAATCGAAAACCATCGAAAACAATCGAAAACAATCGATAACAATCGAAAACAATGTAAAACAATCGAAAACCATCGAAAACAATCGAAAACAATCGAAAACAATCGAAAACAATCGAAAACAATCGAACACCATCGAAAACAATCGAAAAACATTGAAAACCATCGAAAACAATCGAAAACCATCGAAAACAATCGAAAACAAACGAAAACCATCGAAAACAATCGAAAACCATCGAAAACAATCGAAAACAATCGAAAACAATCGAAAACAATCGAAAACCATCGAAAACAATCGAAAACCATCGAAAACAATCGAAAACAATCGAAAACAATCGAAAACATTCGAAAACAATCGAAAACCATCGAAAACAATCGAAAACAATCGAAAACAATCGAAAACCATCGAACACAATCGAAAACAATCGATAACAATCGAAAACAATGGAAAACCATCGAAAACCATCGAAAACAATCGAAAACAATCGAAAACCATCGAAAACAATCGAAAACAATCGAAAACAATCGAAATCCATCGAAAACAATCGAAAATAATCGAAAACCACGGAAAACAATCGAAAACCATCGAAAACAATCGAAAAACATCGAAAACCATCGAAAACAATCGAAAACAATCGAAACAATCGAAAACAATCCAAAACCATCGAAAACAATCGAAAACAATCGAAAACAATCGAAAACAATCGAAAACAATCGAAAACAATCGAAAACAATCGAAAACCATAGAAAACAATCGAAAACAATCGAAAACAATCGAAAACCATCGAAAACAATCGAAAACAATTGAAAACAATCGAAAACAATCGAAAACAATCGAAAACCATCGAAAACTATCGAAAACAAACGAAAACAATCGAAAACAATCGAAAACAATCGAAAACAATCGAAAACAATCGAAAACAATCGAAAACAATCGAAAACCATCGATAACAATCGAAAATAATCGAAAACCACGGAAAACAATCGAAAACCATCGAAAACAATCGAAAACAATCGAAAACCATCGAAAACAATCGAAAACAAACGAAAACCATCGAAAACAATCGAAAACCATCGAAAACAATCGAAAACAATCGAAAACCATCGAAAACAATCGAAAACAATCGAAAACAATCGAAAACAATCGAAAACAATCGAAAACAATCGAAAACCATCGAAAACAATCGAAAACAATCGAAAACAATCGAAAACAATCGAAAACCATCGAAAACCATCGAAAACAATCGAAAACAATCGAAAACAATCGAAAACCATCGAAAACAATCGAAAACAATCGAAAACAATCGAAAACAATCGAAAACAATCGAAAACCATCGAAAACAATCGAAAACAATCGAAAACAATCGAAAACCATCGAAAACAATCGAAAACAATCGAAAACAATCGAAAACAATCGAAAACAATCGAAATCCATCGAAAACAATCGAAAACAATCGAAAACCATCGAAAACAATCGAAAACCATCGAAAACAATCGAAAACAATCGAAAACAATCGAAAACAATCGAAAACAATCGAAAACCATCGAAAACCATCGAAAACAATCGAAAACAATCGAAAACAATCGAAAACAATCGAAAACAATCGAAAACAATCGAAAACAATCGAAAACAATCGAAAACAATCGAAATCCATCGAAAACAATCGAAAATAATCGAAAACCACGGAAAACAATCGAAAACAATCGAAAACAATCGAAAACAATCGAAAACAATCGAAAACAATCGAAAACAATCGAAAACAATCGAAAACCATCGAAAACAATCGAAAACAATCGAAAACAATCGAAAACAATCGAAAACCATAGAAAACAATCGATAAGAATCGAAAACAATCGAAAACCATCGAAAACAATCGAAAACCATCGAAAACAATCGAAAACAATCGAAAACAATCGAAAACAATCGAAAACAATCGAAAACCATCGAAAACCATCGAAAACAATCGAAAACAATCGAAAACAATCGAAAACAATCGAAAACAATCGAAAACAATCGAAAACCATCGAAAACAATCGAAAACAATCGAAAACAATCGAAAACCATCGAACACAATCGAAAACAATCGAAAACAATCGAAAACAATCGAAAACAATCGAAATCCATCGAAAACAATCGAAAATAATCGAAAACCACGGAAAACAATCGAAAACAATCGAAAACAATCGAAAACAATCGAAAACAATCGAAAACAATCGAAAACAATCGAAAACAATCGAAAACCATCGAAAACAATCGAAAACAATCGAAAACAATCGAAAACAATCGAAAACCATCGAAAACCATCGAAAACAATCGAAAACAATCGAAAACAATCGAAAACAATCGAAAACAATCGAAAACAATCGAAAACCATCGAAAACAATCGAAAACAATCGAAAACAATCGAAAACCATCGAACACAATCGAAAACAATCGATAACAATCGAAAACAATGGAAAACAATCGAAAACCATCGAAAACAATCGAAAACAATCGAAAACCATCGAAAACAATCGAAAACAATCGAAATCCATCGAAAACAATCGAAAATAATCGAAAACCACGGAAAACAATCGAAAACCATCGAAAACAATCGAAAACAATCGAAAACAATCGAAAACAATCGAAAACCATCGAAAACAATCGAAAAACAAACGAAAACAATCGAAAACAATCGAAAACCATCGAAAACAATCGAAAACAATCGATAACAATCGAAAACAATGGAAAACAATCGAAAATAATCGAAAACCACGGAAAACAATCGAAAACCATCGAAAACAATCGAAAACAATCGAAAACAATCGAAAACAATCGAAAACCATCGAAAACAATCGAAAACAAACGAAAACAATCGAAAACAATCGAAAACAATCGAAAACCATCGAAAAGAATCTAAAACAATCGAAAACAATCGAAAACCATCGAAAACAATCGAAAACAAACGAAAACAATCGAAAACAATCGAAAACAATCGAAAACCATCGAAAACAATCTAAAACAATCGAAAACAATCGAAAACCATCGAACAATATCGAAAACAATCGATAACAATCGAAAACAATGGAAAACAATCGAAAACCATCGAAAACAATCGAAAACAATCGAAAACCATCGAAAACAATCGAAAACAATCGAAAACAATCGAAATCCATCGAAAACAATCGAAAATAATCGAAAACCACGGAAAACAATCGAAAACCATCGAAAACAATCGAAAACAATCGAAAACAATCGAAAACAATCGAAAACCATCGAAAACAATCGAAAACAATCGAAAACCATCGAAAACAATCGAAAACAATCGAAAACCATGGAAAACAATCGAAAACAATCGAAAACAATCGAAAACAATCGAAAACCATCGAAAACAATCGAAAACAATCGAAAACAATCGAAAACCATCGAAAACAATCGAAAACCATCGAAAACAATCGAAAACAATCGAAAACAATCGAAAACAATCGAAAACAATCGAAATCCATCGAAAATAATCGAAAACCCCGGAAAACAATCGAAAACCATCGAAAACAATCGAAAACAATCGAAAACCATCGAAAACAATCGAAAACAATCGAAAACAATCGAAAACAATCGAAAACCATCGAAAACATTCGAAAACCATCGAAAACAATCGAAAACAATCGAAAACCATCGAAAACATTCGAAAACCATCGAAAACAATCGAAAACAATCGAACACCATCGAAAACAATCGAAAAACATCGAAAACAAACGAAAACAATCGAAAACAATCGAAAACAATCGAAAACCATCGAAAACAATCGAAAACAATCGAAAACAATCGAAAACAATCGAAAGCCATCGAAAACAATCGAAAACAATCGAAAACAATCGAAAACCATCGAAAACAATCGAAAACCATCGAAAACAATCGAAAACAATCGAAAACAATCGAAAACAATCGAAAACAATCGAAAACCATCGAAAACAATCGAAAACCATCGAAAACAATCGAAAACAATCGAAAACAATCGAAAACAATCGAAAACAATCGAAATCCATCGAAAACAATCGAAAATAATCGAAAACCACGGAAAACAATCGAAAACCATCGAAAACAATCGAAAACAATCGAAAACCATCGAAAACAATCGAAAACAATCGAAAACCATGGAAAACAATCGAAAACAATCGAAAACAATCGAAAACAATCGAAAACCATCGAAAACAATCGAAAACAATCGAAAACAATCGAAAACCATCGAAAACAATCGAAAACCATCGAAAACAATCGAAAACAATCGAAAACAATCGAAAACAATCGAAAACAATCGAAATCCATCGAAAATAATCGAAAACCCCGGAAAACAATCGAAAACCATCGAAAACAATCGAAAACAATCGAAAACCATCGAAAACAATCGAAAACAATCGAAAACAATCGAAAACAATCGAAAACCATCGAAAACATTCGAAAACCATCGAAAACAATCGAAAACAATCGAAAACCATCGAAAACATTCGAAAACCATCGAAAACAATCGAAAACAATCGAACACCATCGAAAACAATCGAAAAACATCGAAAACCATCGAAAACAATCGAAAAACATCGAAAACCATCGAAAACAATCGAAAACAATCGAAACAATCGAAAACAATCCAAAACCATCGAAAACAATCGAAAACAATCGAAAACAATCGAAAACAATCGAAAACCATAGAAAAAAATCGAAAACAATCGAAAACAATCGAATACCATCGAAAACATTCGAAAACCATCGAAAACAATCGAAAACAATCGAAAACCATCGAAAACATTCGAAAACCATCGAAAACAATCGAAAACAATCGAAAACAATCGAAAACAATCGAAAACAATCGAAAACCATCGAAAACAATCGAAAACCATCGAAAACAATCGAAAATAATCGAAAACCACGGAAAACAATCGAAAACCATCGAAAACAATCGAAAAACATCGAAAACCATCGAAAACAATCGAAAACAATCGAAACAATCGAAAACAATCGAAAACCATCGAAAACAATCGAAAACAATCGAAAACCATGGAAAACAATCGAAAACAATCGAAAACAATCGAAAACAATCGAAAACAATCGAAAACCATCGAAAACAATCGAAAACCATCGAAAACAATCGAAAACAATCGAAAACAATCGAAAACAATCGAAAACCATCGAAAACAATCGAAAACAAACGAAAACAATCGAAAACAATCGAAAACAATCGAAAACAATCGAAAACAATCGAAAACAATCGAAAACAATCGAAAACCATCGAAAACAATCGAAAATAATCGAAAACCACGGAAAACAATCGAAAACCATCGAAAACAATCGAAAACAATCGAAAACCATCGAAAACAATCGAAAACAATCGAAAACCATCGAAAACAATCGAAAACCATCGAAAACAATCGAAAACAATCGAAAACCATCGAAAACAATCGAAAACAATCGAAAACAATCGAAAACAATCGAGAACAATCGAAAACAATCGAAAACCATCGAAAACAATCGAAAACAATCGAAAACAATCGAAAACAATCGAAAACCATAGAAAACAATCGATAACAATCGAAAACAATCGAAAACCATCGAAAACAATCGAAAACCATCGAAAACAATCGAAAACAATCGAAAACAATCGAAAACCATCGAAAACAATCGAAAACAATCGAAACAATCGAAAACAATCCAAAACCATCGAAAACAATCGAAAACAATCGAAAACAATCGAAAACAGTCGAAAACCATAGAAAACAATCGAAAACAATCGAAAACAATCGAAAACCATCGAAAACAATCGAAAACCATCGAAAACAATCGAAAACAATCGAAAACAATCGAAAACAATCGAAAACCATCGAAAACTATCGAAAACAAACGAAAACAATCGAAAACAATCGAAAACAATCGAAAACAATCGAAAACAATCGAAAACAATCGAAAACAATCGAAAACCATCGATAACAATCGAAAATAATCGAAAACCACGGAAAACAATCGAAAACCATCGAAAACAATCGAAAACAATCGAAAACCATCGAAAACAATCGAAAACAAACGAAAACCATCGAAAACAATCGAAAACCATCGAAAACAATCGAAAACAATCGAAAACCATCGAAAACAATCGAAAACAATCGAAAACAATCGAAAACAATCGAAAACAATCGAAAACAATCGAAAACCATCGAAAACAATCGAAAACAATCGAAAACAATCGAAAACAATCGAAAACCATCGAAAACAATCGAAAACCATCGAAAACAATCGAAAACAATCGAAAACAATCGAAAACAATCGAAAACAATCGAAAACCATCGAAAACAATCGAAAACAATCGAAAACAATCGAAAACAATCGAAAACCATCGAAAACAATCGAAAACAATCGAAAACAATCGAAAACAATCGAAAACAATCGAAAACCATCGAAAACAATCGAAAACAATCGAAAACAATCGAAAACCATCGAAAACAATCGAAAACAATCGAAAACAATCGAAAACAATCGAAAACAATCGAAATCCATCGAAAACAATCGAAAATAATCGAAAACCACGGAAAACAATCGAAAACAATCGAAAACAATCGAAAACAATCGAAAACAATCGAAAACAATCGAAAACAATCGAAAACAATCGAAAACCATCGAAAACAATCGAAAACAATCGAAAACAATCGGAAACAATCGAAAACCATAGAAAACAATCGATAACAATCGAAAACAATCGAAAACCATCGAAAACAATCGAAAACCATCGAAAACAATCGAAAACAATCGAAAACAATCGAAAACAATCGAAAACAATCGAAAACCATCGAAAACCATCGAAAACAATCGAAAACAATCGAAAACAATCGAAAACAATCGAAAACAATCGAAAACAATCGAAAACAATCGAAAACAATCGAAAACCATCGAAAACAATCGAAAACAATCGAAAACAATCGAAAACAATCGAAAACCATCGAAAACAATCGAAAACCATCGAAAACAATCGAAAACAATCGAAAACCATCGAAAACAATCGAAAACAATCGAAAACAATCGAAAACAATCGAAAACAATCGAAAACAATCGAAAACCATCGAAAACAATCGAAAACAATCGAAAACAATCGAAAACAATCGAAAACCATAGAAAACAATCGATAACAATCGAAAACAATCGAAAACCATCGAAAACAATCGAAAACAATCGAAAACAATCGAAAACAATCGAAAACCATAGAAAACAATCGATAACAATCGAAAACAATCGAAAACCATCGAAAACAATCGAAAACCATCGAAAACAATCGAAAACAATCGAAAACAATCGAAAACAATCGAAAACAATCGAAAACCATCGAAAACCATCGAAAACAATCGAAAACAATCGAAAACAATCGAAAACAATCGAAAACCATCGAAAACAATCGAAAACAATCGAAAACAATCGAAAACAATCGAAAACAATCGAAAACCATCGAAAACAATCGAAAACAATCGAAAACAATCGAAAACCATCGAAAACAATCGAAAACAATCGAAAACAATCGAAAACAATCGAAAACAATCGAAATCCATCGAAAACAATCGAAAATAATCGAAAACCACGGAAAACAATCGAAAACAATCGAAAACAATCGAAAACAATCGAAAACAATCGAAAACAATCGAAAACAATCGAAAACCATCGAAAACAATCGAAAACAATCGAAAACAATCGAAAACAATCGAAAACCATAGAAAACAATCGATAACAATCGAAAACAATCGAAAACCATCGAAAACAATCGAAAACCATCGAAAACAATCGAAAACAATCGAAAACAATCGAAAACAATCGAAAACCATCGAAAACCATCGAAAACAATCGAAAACAATCGAAAACAATCGAAAACAATCGAAAACAATCGAAAACAATCGAAAACCATCGAAAACAATCGAAAACAATCGAAAACAATCGAAAACCATCGAACACAATCGAAAACAATCGATAACAATCGAAAACAATGGAAAACAATCGAAAACCATCGAAAACAATCGAAAACAATCGAAAACCATCGAAAACAATCGAAAACAATCGAAAACAATCGAAATCCATCGAAAACAATCGAAAATAATCGAAAACCACGGAAAACAATCGAAAACCATCGAAAACAATCGAAAACAATCGAAAACAATCGAAAACAATCGAAAACCATCGAAAACAATCGAAAACAAACGAAAACAATCGAAAACAATCGAAAACCATCGAAAACAATCGAAAACAATCGATAACAATCGAAAACAATGGAAAACAATCGAAAACCATCGAAAACAATCGAAAACCATAGAAAACAATCGAAAACAATCGGAAACAATCGAAAAGAATCGAAAACCATCGAAAACAATCGAAAACAATCGAACACCATCGAAAACAATCGAAAAACATCGAAAACCATCGAAAACAATCGAAAAACATCGAAAACCATCGAAAACAATCGAAAACAATCGAAACAATCGAAAACAATCCAAAACCATCGAAAACAATCGAAAACAATCGAAAACAATCGAAAACAATCGAAAACCATAGAAAACAATCGAAAACAATCGAAAACAATCGAAAACCATCGAAAACAATCGAAAACCATCGAAAACAATCGAAAACAATCGAAAACAATCGAAAACAATCGAAAACCATCGAAAACAATCGAAAACAAACGAAAACAATCGAAAACAATCGAAAACAATCGAAAACCATCGAAAACAATCGAAAACAATCGAAAACAATCGAAAACAATCGAAAACAATCGAAAACAATCGAAAACCATCGAAAACAATCGAAAACAATCGAAAACAATCGAAAACCATCGAAAACAATCGAAAACCATCGAAAACAATCGAAAACAATCGAAAACAATCGAAAACAATCGAAAACAATCGAAATCCATCGAAAACAATCGAAAATAATCGAAAACCACGGAAAACAATCGAAAACCATCGAAAACAATCGAAAACAATCGAAATCCATCGAAAACATTCGAAAATAATCGAAAACCACGGAAAACAATCGAAAACCATCGAAAACAATCGAAAACAATCGAAAACCATCGAAAACAATCGAAAACAATCGAAAACCATCGAAAACCATCGAAAACAATCGAAAACAATCGAAAACAATCGAAAACCATCGAAAACATTCGAAAACCATCGAAAACAATCAAAAACAATCGAAAACCATCGAAAACATTCGAAAACCATCGAAAACAATCGAAAACAATCGAAAACAATCGAAAACAATCGAAAACAATCGAAAACCATCGAAAACAATCGAAAACCATCGAAAACAATCGAAAACAATCGAAAACAATCGAAAACAATCGAAAACATTCGAAAACAATCGAAAACCATCGAAAACAATCGAAAACAATCGAAAACAATCGAAAACCATCGAACACAATCGAAAACAATCGAAAACAATCGAAAACAATGGAAAACAATCGAAAACCATCGAAAACAATCGAAAACAATCGAAAACCATCGAAAACAATCGAAAACAATCGAAAACAATCGAAATCCATCGAAAACAATCGAAAATAATCGAAAACCACGGAAAACAATCGAAAACCATCGAAAACAATCGAAAACAATCGAAAACCATCGAAAACAATCGAAAACAATCGAAAACCATCGAAAACAATCGAAAACCATCGAAAACAATCGAAAACAATCGAAAACAATCGAAAACAATCGAAAACAATCGAAAACAATCGAAATCCATCGAAAACAATCGAAAATAATCGAAAACCACGGAAAACAATCGAAAACCATCGAAAACAATCGAAAACAATCGAAATCCATCGAAAACAATCGAAAATAATCGAAAACCACGGAAAACAATCGAAAACCATCGAAAACAATCGAAAACAATCGAAAACCATCGAAAACAATCGAAAACAATCGAAAACCATCGAAAACAATCGAAAACAATCGAAAACCATCGAAAACATTCGAAAACCATCGAAAACAATCGAAAACAATCGAAAACCATCGAAAACATTCGAAAACCATCGAAAACAATCGAAAACATTCGAAAACAATCGAAAACAATCGAAAACAATCGAAAACCATCGAAAACATTCGAAAACCATCGAAAACAATCGAAAACAATCGAAAACAATCGAAAACAATCGAAAACAATCGAAAACCATCGAAAACAATCGAAAACCATCGAAAACAATCGAAAACAATCGAAAACAATCGAAAACAATCGAAAACAATCGAAATCCATCGAAAACAATCGAAAATAATCGAAACCCACGGAAAACAATCGAAACCATCGAAAACAATCGAAAACAATCGAAAACCATCGAAAACAATCGAAAACAATCGAAAACCATGGAAAACAATCGAAAACAATCGAAAACCATCGAAAACAATCGAAAACAATCGAAAACAATCGAAATCCATCGAAAACAATCGAAAATAATCGAAAACCATCGAAAACATTCGAAAATAATCGAAAACCACGGAAAACAATCGAAAACCATCGAAAACAATCGAAAACAATCGAAAACCATCGAAAACAATCGAAAACAATCGAAAACCATCGAAAACAATCGAAAACAATCGAAAACAATCGAAAACAATCGAAAACCATCGAAAACATTCGAAAACCATCGAAAACAATCGAAAACAATCGAAAACAATCGAAAACAATCGAAAACAATCGAAAACCATCGAAAACAATCGAAAACCATCGAAAACAATCCAAAACAATCGAAAACAATCGAAAACCATCGAAAACAATCGAAAACCATCGAAAACAATCGAAAACAATCGAAAACAATCGAAATCCATCGAAAACCACGGAAAACAATCGAAAACCATCGAAAACAATCGAAAACAATCGAAAACCATCGAAAACAATCGAAAACAATCGAAAACCATGGAAAACAATCGAAAACAATCGAAAACAATCGAAAACAATCGAAAACCATCGAAAACAATCGAAAACAATCGAAAACAATCGAAAACCATCGAAAACAATCGAAAACCATCGAAAACAATCCAAAACAATCGAAAACAATCGAAAACAATCGAAAACAATCGAAAACAATCGAAAACAATCGAAAACCATCGAACACAATCGAAAACAATCGATAACAATCGAAAACAATGGAAAACAATCGAAAACAATCGAAAACCATCGAAAACAATCGAAAACAATCGAAAACCATCGAAAACAATCGAAAACAATCGAAAACAATCGAAATCCATCGAAAACAATCGAAAATAATCGAAAACCACGGAAAACAATCGAAAACCATCGAAAACAATCGAAAACAATCGAAAACCATCGAAAACAATCGAAAACAATCGAAAACCATCGAAAACAATCGAAAACCATCGAAAACAATCGAAAACCATCGAAAACAATCGAAAACAATCGAAAACAATCGAAAACAATCGAAAACAATCGAAATCCATCGAAAACAATCGAAAATAATCGAAAACCACGGAAAACAATCGAAAACCATCGAAAACAATCGAAAACAATCGAAAACCATCGAAAACATTCGAAAACCATCGAAAACAATCGAAAACCATCGAAAACAATCGAAAACAATCGAAAACAATCGAAAACCATCGAAAACAATCGAAAACCATCGAAAACAATCGAAAACAATCGAAAACAATCGAAAACAATCGAAAACAATCGAAAACAATCGAAAACAATCGAAAACCATCGAAAACAATCGAAAACAATCGAAAACAATCGAAAACCATCGAACACAATCGAAAACAATTGATAACAATCGAAAACAATGGAAAACAATCGAAAACCATCGAAAACAATCGAAAACAATCGAAAACCATCGAAAACAATCGAAAACAATCGAAAACAATCGAAATCCATCGAAAACAATCGAAAATAATCGAAAACCACGGAAAACAATCGAAAACCATCGAAAACAATCGAAAAACAATCGAAAACCATCGAAAACAATCGAAAACAATCGAAAACCATCGAAAACAATCGAAAACAATCGAAAACAATCGAAAACAATCGAAAACCATCGAAAACAATCGAAAACAATCGAAAACCATCGAAAACAATCGAAAACAATCGAAAACCATCGAAATCCATCGAAAACAATCGAAAATAATCGAAAACCACGGAAAACAATCGAAAACCATCGAAAACAATCGAAAAACATCGAAAACCATCGAAAACAATCGAAAACAATCGAAACAATCGAAAACAATCCAAAACCATCGAAAACAATCGAAAACAATCGAAAACAATCGAAAACAATCGAAAACCATAGAAAACAATCGAAAACAATCGAAAACAATCGAAAACCATCGAAAACAATCGAAAACCATCGAAAACAATCGAAAACAATCGAAAACAATCGAAAACAATCGAAAACCATCGAAAACAATCGAAAACAAACGAAAACAATCGAAAACAATCGAAAACAATCGAAAACAATCGAAAACATTCGAAAACAATCGAAAACAATCGAAAACCATCGAAAACAATCGAAAATAATCGAAAACCACGGAAAACAATCGAAAACCATCGAAAACAATCGAAAACAATCGAAAACCATCGAAAACAATCGAAAACAATCGAAAACCATCGAAAACAATCGAAAACAATCGAGAACAATCGAAAACAATCGAAAACCATCGAAAACAATCGAAAACAATCGAAAACAATCGAAAACAATCGAAAACCATAGAAAACAATCGATAACAATCGAAAACAATCGAAAACCATCGAAAACAATCGAAAACCATCGAAAACAATCGAAAACAATCGAAAACAATCGAAAACCATCGAAAACAATCGAAAACAATCGAAACAATCGAAAACAATCCAAAACCATCGAAAACAATCGAAAACAATCGAAAACAATCGAAAACAATCGAAAACCATAGAAAACAATCGAAAACAATCGAAAACAATCGAAAACCATCGAAAACAATCGAAAACCATCGAAAACAATCGAAAACAATTGAAAACAATCGAAAACAATCGAAAACCATCGAAAACTATCGAAAACAAACGAAAACAATCGAAAACAATCGAAAACAATCGAAAACAATCGAAAACAATCGAAAACAATCGAAAACAATCGAAAACCATCGAAAACAATCGAAAACCATAGATAACAATCGATAACAATCGAAAACAATCGAAAACCATCGAAAACAATCGAAAACCATCGAAAACAATCGAAAACAATCGAAAACAATCGAAAACAATCGAAAACCATCGAAAACAATCGAAAACCATCGAAAACAATCGAAAACAATCGAAAACAATCGAAAACAATCGAAAACAATCGAAATCCATCGAAAACAATCGAAAATAATCGAAAACCACGGAAAACAATCGAAAACCATCGAAAACAATCGAAAACAATCGAAATCCATCGAAAACATTCGAAAATAATCGAAAACCACGGAAAACAATCGAAAACCATCGAAAACAATCGAAAACAATCGAAAACCATCGAAAACAATCGAAAACAATCGAAAACCATCGAAAACAATCGAAAACAATCGAAAACAATCGAAAACAATCGAAAACCATCGAAAACATTCGAAAACCATCGAAAACAATCAAAAACAATCGAAAACCATCGAAAACATTCGAAAACCATCGAAAACAATCGAAAACAATCGAAAACAATCGAAAACAATCGAAAACAATCGAAAACCATCGAAAACAATCGAAAACCATCGAAAACAATCCGAAAACAATCGAAAACAATCGAAAACAATCGAAAATAATCGAAAACCCCGGAAAACAATCGAAAACCATCGAAAACAATCGAAAACAATCGAAAACCATCGAAAACAATCGAAAACAATCGAAAACCATCGAAAACAATCGAAAACAATCGAAAACAATCGAAAACAATCGAAAACCATCGAAAACATTCGAAAACCATCGAAAACAATCGAAAACAATCGAAAACCATCGAAAACATTCGAAAACCATCGAAAACAATCGAAAACAATCGAAAACAATCGAAAACAATCGAAAACCATCGAAAACAATCGAAAACCATCGAAAACAATCGAAAACAATCGAAAACAATCGAAAACAATCGAAAACAATCGAAAACCATCGAAAACAATCGAAAACCATCGAAAACAATCGAAAACCACGGAAAACAATCGAAAACCATCGAAAACAATCGAAAACAATCGAAAACCATCGAAAACAATCGAAAACAATCGAAAACCATCGAAAACAATCGAAAACCATCGAAAACAATCGAAAACCATCGAAAACAATCGAAAACAATCGAAAACAATCGAAAACAATCGAAAACAATCGAAATCCATCGAAAACAATCGAAAATAATCGAAAACCACGGAAAACAATCGAAAACCATCGAAAACAATCGAAAACAATCGAAATCCATCGAAAACAATCGAAAATAATCGAAAACCACGGAAAACAATCGAAAACCATCGAAAACAATCGAAAACAATCGAAAACCATCGAAAACAATCGAAAACCATCGAAAACAATCGAAAACAATCGAAAACAATCGAAAACAATCGAAAACAATCGAAATCCATCGAAAACAATCGAAAATAATCGAAACCCACGGAAAACAATCGAAACCATCGAAAACAATCGAAAACAATCGAAAACCATCGAAAACAATCGAAAACAATCGAAAACAATCGAAATCCATCGAAAACAATCGAAAATAATCGAAAACCATCGAAAACATTCGAAAATAATCGAAAACCACGGAAAACAATCGAAAACCATCGAAAACAATCGAAAACAATCGAAAACCATCGAAAACAATCGAAAACAATCGAAAACCATCGAAAACAATCGAAAACAATCGAAAACAATCGAAAACAATCGAAAACCATCGAAAACATTCGAAAACCATCGAAAACAATCGAAAACAATCGAAAACCATCGAAAACATTCGAAAACCATCGAAAACAATCGAAAACAATCGAAAACAATCGAAAACAATCGAAAACAATCGAAAACCATCGAAAACAATCGAAAACCATCGAAAACAATCGAAAACAATCGAAAACAATCGAAAACAATCGAAAACAATCGAAATCCATCGAAAACAATCGAAAATAATCGAAAACCACGGAAAACAATCGAAAACCATCGAAAACAATCGAAAACAATCGAAAACCATCGAAAACAATCGAAAACAATCGAAAACCATGGAAAACAATCGAAAACAATCGAAAACAATCGAAAACAATCGAAAACCATCGAAAACAATCGAAAACAATCGAAAACAATCGAAAACCATCGAAAACAATCGAAAACCATCGAAAACAATCCAAAACAATCGAAAACAATCGAAAACAATCGAAAACAATCGAAAACAATCGAAAACAATCGAAAACCATCGAACACAATCGAAAACAATCGATAACAATCGAAAACAATGGAAAACAATCGAAAACAATCGAAAACCATCGAAAACAATCGAAAACAATCGAAAACCATCGAAAACAATCGAAAACAATCGAAAACAATCGAAATCCATCGAAAACAATCGAAAATAATCGAAAACCACGGAAAACAATCGAAAACCATCGAAAACAATCGAAAACAATCGAAAACCATCGAAAACAATCGAAAACAATCGAAAACCATCGAAAACAATCGAAAACCATCGAAAACAATCGAAAACCATCGAAAACAATCGAAAACAATCGAAAACAATCGAAAACAATCGAAAACAATCGAAATCCATCGAAAACAATCGAAAATAATCGAAAACCACGGAAAACAATCGAAAACCATCGAAAACAATCGAAAACAATCGAAAACCATCGAAAACATTCGAAAACCATCGAAAACAATCGAAAACCATCGAAAACAATCGAAAACAATCGAAAACAATCGAAAACCATCGAAAACAATCGAAAACCATCGAAAACAATCGAAAACAATCGAAAACAATCGAAAACAATCGAAAACCATCGAAAACAATCGAAAACAATCGAAAACCATGGAAAACAATCGAAAACAATCGAAAACAATCGAAAACAATCGAAAACCATCGAAAACAATCGAAAACAATCGAAAACAATCGAAAACCATCGAAAACAATCGAAAACCATCGAAAACAATCCAAAACAATCGAAAACAATCGAAAACAATCGAAAACAATCGAAAACAATCGAAAACAATCGAAAACCATCGAACACAATCGAAAACAATCGATAACAATCGAAAACAATGGAAAACAATCGAAAACAATCGAAAACCATCGAAAACAATCGAAAACAATCGAAAACCATCGAAAACAATCGAAAACAATCGAAAACAATCGAAATCCATCGAAAACAATCGAAAATAATCGAAAACCACGGAAAACCATCGAAAACAATCGAAAACAATCGAAAACCATCGAAAACAATCGAAAACAATCGAAAACCATCGAAAACAATCGAAAACCATCGAAAACAATCGAAAACCATCGAAAACAATCGAAAACAATCGAAAACAATCGAAAACAATCGAAAACAATCGAAATCCATCGAAAACAATCGAAAATAATCGAAAACCACGGAAAACAATCGAAAACCATCGAAAACAATCGAAAACAATCGAAAACCATCGAAAACATTCGAAAACCATCGAAAACAATCGAAAACCATCGAAAACAATCGAAAACAATCGAAAACAATCGAAAACCATCGAAAACAATCGAAAACCATCGAAAACAATCGAAAACAATCGAAAACAATCGAAAACAATCGAAAACAATCGAAAACAATCGAAAACAATCGAAAACCATCGAAAACAATCGAAAACAATCGAAAACAATCGAAAACCATCGAACACAATCGAAAACAATTGATAACAATCGAAAACAATGGAAAACAATCGAAAACCATCGAAAACAATCGAAAACAATCGAAAACCATCGAAAACAATCGAAAACAATCGAAAACAATCGAAATCCATCGAAAACAATCGAAAATAATCGAAAACCACGGAAAACAATCGAAAACCATCGAAAACAATCGAAAAACAATCGAAAACCATCGAAAACAATCGAAAACAATCGAAAACCATCGAAAACAATCGAAAACAATCGAAAACAATCGAAAACAATCGAAAACCATCGAAAACAATCGAAAACAATCGAAAACCATCGAAAACAATCGAAAACAATCGAAAACCATCGAAATCCATCGAAAACAATCGAAAATAATCGAAAACCACGGAAAACAATCGAAAACCATCGAAAACAATCGAAAAACATCGAAAACCATCGAAAACAATCGAAAACAATCGAAACAATCGAAAACAATCCAAAACCATCGAAAACAATCGAAAACAATCGAAAACAATCGAAAACAATCGAAAACCATAGAAAACAATCGAAAACAATCGAAAACAATCGAAAACCATCGAAAACAATCGAAAACCATCGAAAACAATCGAAAACAATCGAAAACAATCGAAAACAATCGAAAACCATCGAAAACAATCGAAAACAAACGAAAACAATCGAAAACAATCGAAAACAATCGAAAACAATCGAAAACAATCGAAAACAATCGAAAACAATCGAAAACCATCGAAAACAATCGAAAATAATCGAAAACCACGGAAAACAATCGAAAACCATCGAAAACAATCGAAAACAATCGAAAACCATCGAAAACAATCGAAAACAATCGAAAACCATCGAAAACAATCGAAAACAATCGAGAACAATCGAAAACAATCGAAAACCATCGAAAACAATCGAAAACAATCGAAAACAATCGAAAACAATCGAAAACCATAGAAAACAATCGATAACAATCGAAAACAATCGAAAACCATCGAAAACAATCGAAAACCATCGAAAACAATCGAAAACAATCGAAAACAATCGAAAACCATCGAAAACAATCGAAAACAATCGAAACAATCGAAAACAATCCAAAACCATCGAAAACAATCGAAAACAATCGAAAACAATCGAAAACAATCGAAAACCATAGAAAACAATCGAAAACAATCGAAAACAATCGAAAACCATCGAAAACAATCGAAAACCATCGAAAACAATCGAAAACAATTGAAAACAATCGAAAACAATCGAAAACCATCGAAAACTATCGAAAACAAACGAAAACAATCGAAAACAATCGAAAACAATCGAAAACAATCGAAAACAATCGAAAACAATCGAAAACAATCGAAAACCATCGAAAACAATCGAAAATAATCGAAAACCACGGAAAACAATCGAAAACCATCGAAAACAATCGAAAACAATCGAAAACCATCGAAAACAATCGAAAACAAACGAAAACCATCGAAAACAATCGAAAACCATCGAAAACAATCGAAAACAATCGAAAACCATCGAAAACAATCGAAAACAATCGAAAACAATCGAAAACAATCGAAAACAATCGAAAACAATCGAAAACCATCGAAAACAATCGAAAACAATCGAAAACAATCGAAAACCATAGATAACAATCGATAACAATCGAAAACAATCGAAAACCATCGAAAACAATCGAAAACCATCGAAAACAATCGAAAACAATCGAAAACAATCGAAAACAATCGAAAACCATCGAAAACAATCGAAAACCATCGAAAACAATCGAAAACAATCGAAAACAATCGAAAACAATCGAAAACAATCGAAATCCATCGAAAACAATCGAAAATAATCGAAAACCACGGAAAACAATCGAAAACCATCGAAAACAATCGAAAACAATCGAAATCCATCGAAAACATTCGAAAATAATCGAAAACCACGGAAAACAATCGAAAACCATCGAAAACAATCGAAAACAATCGAAAACCATCGAAAACAATCGAAAACAATCGAAAACCATCGAAAACAATCGAAAACAATCGAAAACAATCGAAAACAATCGAAAACCATCGAAAACATTCGAAAACCATCGAAAACAATCAAAAACAATCGAAAACCATCGAAAACATTCGAAAACCATCGAAAACAATCGAAAACAATCGAAAACAATCGAAAACAATCGAAAACAATCGAAAACCTTCGAAAACAATCGAAAACCATCGAAAACAATCCGAAAACAATCGAAAACAATCGAAAACAATCGAAAATAATCGAAAACCCCGGAAAACAATCGAAAACCATCGAAAACAATCGAAAACAATCGAAAACCATCGAAAACAATCGAAAACAATCGAAAACCATCGAAAACAATCGAAAACAATCGAAAACAATCGAAAACAATCGAAAACCATCGAAAACATTCGAAAACCATCGAAAACAATCGAAAACAATCGAAAACCATCGAAAACATTCGAAAACCATCGAAAACAATCGAAAACAATCGAAAACAATCGAAAACCATCGAAAACAATCGAAAACCATCGAAAACAATCGAAAACAATCGAAAACAATCGAAAACAATCGAAAACAATCGAAAACCATCGAAAACAATCGAAAACCATCGAAAACAATCGAAAACCACGGAAAACAATCGAAAACCATCGAAAACAATCGAAAACAATCGAAAACCATCGAAAACAATCGAAAACAATCGAAAACCATCGAAAACAATCGAAAACCATCGAAAACAATCGAAAACCATCGAAAACAATCGAAAACAATCGAAAACAATCGAAAACAATCGAAAACAATCGAAATCCATCGAAAACAATCGAAAATAATCGAAAACCACGGAAAACAATCGAAAACCATCGAAAACAATCGAAAACAATCGAAATCCATCGAAAACAATCGAAAATAATCGAAAACCACGGAAAACAATCGAAAACCATCGAAAACAATCGAAAACAATCGAAAACCATCGAAAACAATCGAAAACCATCGAAAACAATCGAAAACAATCGAAAACAATCGAAAACAATCGAAAACAATCGAAATCCATCGAAAACAATCGAAAATAATCGAAACCCACGGAAAACAATCGAAACCATCGAAAACAATCGAAAACAATCGAAAACCATCGAAAACAATCGAAAACAATCGAAAACAATCGAAATCCATCGAAAACAATCGAAAATAATCGAAAACCATCGAAAACATTCGAAAATAATCGAAAACCACGGAAAACAATCGAAAACCATCGAAAACAATCGAAAACAATCGAAAACCATCGAAAACAATCGAAAACAATCGAAAACCATCGAAAACAATCGAAAACAATCGAAAACAATCGAAAACAATCGAAAACCATCGAAAACATTCGAAAACCATCGAAAACAATCGAAAACAATCGAAAACCATCGAAAACATTCGAAAACCATCGAAAACAATCGAAAACAATCGAAAACAATCGAAAACAATCGAAAACCATAGATAACAATCGATAACAATCGAAAACAATCGAAAACCATCGAAAACAATCGAAAACCATCGAAAACAATCGAAAACAATCGAAAACAATCGAAAACAATCGAAAACCATCGAAAACAATCGAAAACCATCGAAAACAATCGAAAACAATCGAAAACAATCGAAAACAATCGAAAACAATCGAAATCCATCGAAAACAATCGAAAATAATCGAAAACCACGGAAAACAATCGAAAACCATCGAAAACAATCGAAAACAATCGAAATCCATCGAAAACATTCGAAAATAATCGAAAACCACGGAAAACAATCGAAAACCATCGAAAACAATCGAAAACAATCGAAAACCATCGAAAACAATCGAAAACAATCGAAAACCATCGAAAACAATCGAAAACAATCGAAAACAATCAAAAACAATCGAAAACCATCGAAAACATTCGAAAACCATCGAAAACAATCAAAAACAATCGAAAACCATCGAAAACATTCGAAAACCATCGAAAACAATCGAAAACAATCGAAAACAATCGAAAACAATCGAAAACAATCGAAAACCATCGAAAACAATCGAAAACCATCGAAAACAATCCGAAAACAATCGAAAACAATCGAAAACAATCGAAAATAATCGAAAACCCCGGAAAACAATCGAAAACCATCGAAAACAATCGAAAACAATCGAAAACCATCGAAAACAATCGAAAACAATCGAAAACCATCGAAAACAATCGAAAACAATCGAAAACAATCCGAAAACAATCGAAAACCATCGAAAACATTCGAAAACCATCGAAAACAATCGAAAACAATCGAAAACCATCGAAAACATTCGAAAACCATCGAAAACAATCGAAAACAATCGAAAACAATCGAAAACAATCGAAAACCATCGAAAACAATCGAAAACCATCGAAAACAATCGAAAACAATCGAAAACAATCGAAAACAATCGAAAACAATCGAAAACCATCGAAAACAATCGAAAACCATCGAAAACAATCGAAAACCACGGAAAACAATCGAAAACCATCGAAAACAATCGAAAACAATCGAAAACCATCGAAAACAATCGAAAACAATCGAAAACATCGAAAACAATCGAAAACCATCGAAAACAATCGAAAACCATCGAAAACAATCGAAAACAATCGAAAACATCGAAAACAATCGAAAACAATCGAAATCCATCGAAAACAATCGAAAATAATCGAAAACCACGGAAAACAATCGAAAACCATCGAAAACAATCGAAAACAATCGAAATCCATCGAAAACAATCGAAAATAATCGAAAACCACGGAAAACAATCGAAAACCATCGAAAACAATCGAAAACAATCGAAAACCATCGAAAACAATCGAAAACCATCGAAAACAATCGAAAACAATCGAAAACAATCGAAAAACAATCGAAATCCATCGAAAACAATCGAAAATAATCGAAACCCACGGAAAACAATCGAAACCATCGAAAACAATCGAAAACAATCGAAAACCATCGAAAACAATCGAAAACAATCGAAAACAATCGAAATCCATCGAAAACAATCGAAAATAATCGAAAACCATCGAAAACATTCGAAAATAATCGAAAACCACGGAAAACAATCGAAAACCATCGAAAACAATCGAAAACAATCGAAAACCATCGAAAACAATCGAAAACAATCGAAAACCATCGAAAACAATCGAAAACAATCGAAAACAATCGAAAACAATCGAAAACCATCGAAAACATTCGAAAACCATCGAAACAATCGAAAACAATCGAAAACCATCGAAAACATTCGAAAACCATCGAAAACAATCGAAAACAATCGAAAACAATCGAAAACAATCGAAAACAATCGAAAACCATCGAAAACAATCGAAAACCATCGAAAACAATCGAAAACAATCGAAAACAATCGAAAAACAATCGAAAACAATCGAAATCCATCGAAAACAATCGAAAATAATCGAAAACCACGGAAAACAATCGAAAACCATCGAAAACAATCGAAAACAATCGAAAACCATCGAAAACAATCGAAAACAATCGAAACCATGGAAAACAATCGAAAACAATCGAAAACAATCGAAAACAATCGAAAACCATCGAAAACAATCGAAAACAATCGAAAACAATCGAAAACCATCGAAAACAATCGAAAACCATCGAAAACAATCCAAAACAATCGAAAACAATCGAAAACAATCGAAAACAATCGAAAACAATCGAAAACCATCGAAAACAATCGAAAACAATCGAAAACCATCGAAAACAATCGAAAACCATCGAAAA